>LYUA01000148.1:740016-750519 GCA_002093875.1 Calopteryx splendens
CCCTCCTCACCACCTTTTCTCCCCCACCCCCCGTCACACGTCGGCGTCCCGTGGTCAAGAAGGAGAGGGGTGGGTGGGAGGCTCTTGGTTCTATAGCGAAGGGGTTTACGGCTCTCTTCTCATTGGGGTCGGAGTCGCAATCGAGAATCGCAGTCGACCCCCCCTCGCTCTCCCTCGTCCAGAATGAAGGGATGTTTGCTCTCTGTCCTCGCCTCGATGGGCCCACCGGGGTCCGGGGTACCGTAAAAATTCAGGAGGTGTAGGTTGCCCAATGTTAGAAAATGTGCTAATGTTATTTTTTTAAGGTAATATCCATCATTGGGCAGAGATATAGAGGTATGATAATACAGAATTGTGTCTGGATAAAACGATGAGGTCTTGTACTTACATATTTCTGGCCTCAGTTTCAAAATTAGAAAATTAAAAAGATAAAACAGAGACGAATGTTTGAGCGCGAGTGACTTAGTTTCTTGGCCTTAGGACCCACAGGTATTAGCATTACGGGAACCGGAAAATTAATTGAAGAGGTTGGAGAGAAATAATTATTTGCAAAAACTTTTCTTCATATCAATTGATTCTATTGCACATGGATTATAAATCAAGTGATGGAACGTCTTTTCTTAATTTTAATGAAGTTTTATAGTGATTTATTCAAGATGGACTTATGACTGTCTCCCTTAAGACAAACTGGAATAGCCTATTTCGGGAAAACACATTTTCAGTGAAGAGAGTTTCCTGATTTACGTTTTGAAGTACCCACTTTATTTGTATGCTAGAGAACACTCCCAAATTCTCAATCCTTTTAATTACCGTTTATGTGTATACTATTGCCTGCGAGAGGCATAAGTTTCTTGGCTACTGGAATGAATTCCACAAGAGGTGTTATATCACTCAATGATTTGTGGTTGATAAGGAGAGGAATTATGTACTTTTTAGAGCTTAAAATGATAAAGTGCAGCATACCTCACTCTCTTTTCAATTCGTATGACTGCACACTCGCTAGCCATCATGTGTGTTATCAATTTTTGACAGGGAGCTTTATGGCATTTTTAGAAATCAATGATAAACGTGAAACTATAATGAGGTGGATAAAATGACCTGCAAGTGCAATGTTTGAATGTCACTGACTTAATATCTTCCAAGATCTTAAAGTGAACGCTTTCCATTTTTGCACAATGGATAGTAATAAAATCCAATCTTGATATATTAAGACTCTATTTACATCAAGTTCGGTATAATATTAAGTTGCAAAACTGAGTGAGAAAGTTACCAAGGAAAAAATGTCACAACTTTGAGAAACGATCGTGAAATAGAAAATGCAGTAACCTGACGTAAATTTGTCGTCGTAAGTGAAAATTTCTGTTGAGTCTTCTGAATTAGAGAAATAATCTGTTGCGAATGAGTGATGAAGGCATTCAAGAATTGGGAGACGAAAACTTTAGTAGTTTCAAACGTATTTGGTCCTCAGAAAAAAAAGAGTCCATGAATCAATTTATTTTTTAATATATTTCTCTAATTTTATTCTCGTCGTTCGCTGTTAGTTGGGTCCGTGTGGTTCATGGTAATATAGGGATGAATGGAAGAGGGTATCAACTTCTTAATTAAAGCATCGCGATGATTTTCTAAAGACTTCTGGCATATGACATTTCCCGAATAACAGCTGTCGGAATTGTTCGCTTCATCCAGCTACTTGAATAAGTGTAGCGTAGTTCTCAAATCTCCTGTCTCCCGGGAAACAATTCTAAAATATAATTCAACACCTTAAATTCAACACCTTATCATTTCAAGAACTGCAATCTTAAATTCATGACCATCAGTGTTCTATTTTACGTGACCAATAATCTTTGCCTTCCACAGCTAGCATTCTTTTCTCAATCTTTCAAAAGTTACCATCAGAGTTCACTTATTCTTGTTATAACATTATCCCCAGCAATTTCTTCGAAAATAACAAAGGATAGATATTTTTTATCATTTTTCAACTAATGAAGTAACTTGTGGGTAGAGCTTTTGATTGATGAGTGGAGGGTTCTAGGTTAAAATTTGGGTGAAACTTTTGATGGGACTTTTAGCTACTCAGCCTGTCGTTGCAGTGGTTGTATACCTCAGACTTCAGTACGCTGAAGGGTGCCACTTTGTGGCCGAAATATCGAAAAATCCAATCGTGCTTTTTACGTCAGTTTTTAAAACATTTCGACGAAGGGCCTTGAATCGTATGCTTTGTGGAGATTATTTTTGAAATCTTCCACATAAACCCCTATTCTTACCAGTGTGTGATCACATGTTATTAACGTCGAAATGTATGAGCATGAATGTTTTCCTCATGAAGTTGTGAGAATGCTGAATCGCATCTGGAGACGACCCAAATTACGACCGAAGGAGTTTTTAAGACAACATTAATTTAATAACTAACTCATTCTGTAATTCTATATGACTACCCGAGTGTACCAGTCTTTGAGTTGATGGTGACTGTGTGGTTGACTGTGGTTTTTCAAGGCAGAATTTTGTTTTTCAACAGCAGTCAGACATTGAGCGTTCAAATAAAGGAGGACACCACCTAGTAGTGTGCATGTCCCAAGGGAAAGCGGAAATTCAGAAATGCATTATTAGGGAGAAGAAGGGGAAAATTTGTATTTCGGGTTGAGTCGTGAGACGGAGGTCTTGGGGGTGGGAGGAGGGGCGCGGTCTTAGTTTCCCTGTCTCCCTCCGGAGCGTGAGAGAAGAGGGAAGTAGGTTATTTGTCGTTTACGCCCTCGACGGAGGGGGGGGGCGGGGGGATTTGCATGGAGAGAGGATGGAGGAGCTTTTGGACAAAGGGTTTTGCTCTCGGAGGGTGAACCCGACTAGCGGAATGTATGCAGAGCGCAATGCGGTCGGATTTCAACCCCTCCCAGGTCCCCCTCATTCCCTCCCCCTTTCTCTCTCTCTGTCCATGTGACTGTCGCTGTGCCCGACGAATTCCCTCCCGGCCCTGGAATCAGGTGAAGGCGTCCGTCGCCCTACAACAATTAAGTCCTTTCCACGCCCCTGCGCGTGCTCCGAGGCGCTAGGGGACGTGGGAATTCCCCTGAAAAGGTGACCGCCCCAAAACCCTTTCTCTTCTCTAATCTCCCGTCCCTCCCTATCCTCTGCCTCCACCCCCCCTCCCCAAATCCGCCTTACTACTGAAATTCCCCAAGGTTATCGATCCGTGGGGGGTGTAATTATTGTCCACCCAGCGAGTACCGTACTGCAGGTATGCGAATTAAATGGATTATTCTAGGGTAGAGGGGGCACGCTGATTCTAACTTCAAAGGCGTAAACTGCGTTTCAATCACGTAATTACAAGCACGCCCGTTCAAGCGGCGGGCTACACCCAAAGCAAGGGGTATCGGTCGGTAGCGACACCAATTTTCCCAGAATTCCAGCTGAACGAAGTACTGAAGGTGTGCAATATCAAGATTGACAGATTGAGGCCTACAGCTCAATTTTAATGTGGACGAGTTGAGATATATTTTCAATAAATCTTCCAATTGACTTAAATGCTCCAATGGAATAAAAATTCCAATTTTCCAACTTTTAAACTTCATACCGTGAGTGAAATAATGCATGAGGAATGTTGCCATTGAATATTTGCGCAAAAAAACTTTTTCGTTAATTTAATTAACCCGTAGTATTAATATTAACATTGTTTGAACTTGGTTTTTGTGCGTTCGGCCTTCTTCGCCATTGCTCTATGGTCTGGGCAATCAGCACTCGGAGGATTCAGGGCACAAGCCAATCACCCGTTTGTCAACTTAAATTTTCTGATAGTGTTTAAGACTATGTTTTGTCTTCCTGCCGTTGGCTATTATGTCTTGCAATTTATAAAAGGTAGTTGGTGCTGTTGTAATGAGTCAGTAAAATTACTAAAATTTCGACATGAAATGTGCCTAAAAATTTCCGACGCTGTTTCTCAAATCACCACAACATTTGGGTCGAAGCAGAAGGAGAAATCAACACATCTGTGCTTTCAATCAGGATAAGAACTGACTGTTGCATACATTTCTGTTTTTCCGTTATCAAAATTTTATGTCTCTGCCTGATCTCTATCTAATTTTTATCTATCCTATGGTCGGGGTCATAATCTCTTCTGATCTGAAAAAAATATTATTTTCAGCTCTGGTTCCCGTTCCGCGAAACGTTCGCATCAGCCGTTCAGGGATCTTCGGTGGCAGAAGCGATTTCTTCGTTAATTCTTACAACTGGAATGCCCTTGGGACTTAATTTCGTTAAAATAATTCACCCCCCCTCTACCTTTCCCGACCGCCCCCTCCCCCCTCTATCCTCCGTCCCCGTCATTTCTCCCGACCAGCTCTTCAATCGTTTCGCTCTCTGCTCACGTAACGAGGGGAAGGGATGGCAAATGGATTAAACGCCTCAACCAACCACTTCTGTTCCATTTATAGAACACTCACTGCATCGGCATGGTTAGCAGCAGCATAGCTCCATCGAAAGCTCCGCTAATATTTTAGAGAGCCCGTCAAGTTGAAGAAACGCTGCGCTGACGGTGAAACGTGAAGTGAGGGGACGGAGGTGAGCGGGATGGGGGGGAGGGTGGTGTATTCAATTGACGTGATGCACTCATGCATTGGTTTGACGTAAACATAGTCGGGAAACACATGATTGCTTGTCCATGTCGTTTCAACAAAATTGTGATTTTATTTGCTCCCGTAAGAATAGTCTCACGAGCTGTCGGTGTTATAGCATCTCAGGCCTTTTAATTGCATTACCATTTGGGTCAATATAATCTTACTTTTTTTAAATATATTTTTTAGTTTCTAAAAATCAATTTCGTACTTTTTATTCCAAGTTTATAAATATCTTTGCAGTGGTTGAGTCAAATATTAGTTGAAATTTCCAAAACTTCCTTCGGTTACTTCAAATGTGTTTTTAGCTCTGATTATAACTAACACCAATCACCAGGTTCGTGAAACAACTAACTCTCCGATGAAAAGTAGCTACACACGAGAAGTTTTATTTTTTCTATTTTTGAAAAATATTGCTCAATGTTTTTCGAATATTTTTCACTGAAAATAGTTTTAGTAAAAAAGCGTTTTTGAAAAGCAAATATTTGCTAAAAATTCGCATACATGCATACAGTTCACTTTCACAGTTGCAGCGAGTGGAGAGTGGTTTATTCTATCACAAACGTATGGTAATTTGATAAAAACGTCGGGAAAATTGTGATGCTTAAGGGTCTATCTAAATGTGGATATAGAATAATGTGCTTCATAAACTCAAGAACTTATTTTGGAAGCTGCTTGCGCGTTCTCTTATCGAATACATGTGCTCTCTCGGTGCTAGTTGCGGGCCGAAATAACGCTGAAGCAGTCGAGCTATTTTAATATCGGGCCAGAGGTGCACATTTGTCTTGGAGAAGTTGAAACGTATCATAACCGCTGCTAAGATGACCTTCATTCCAATTTCAGCCTATTTAATTGTATCCCCGGAATCCATAGCCGTATTTACATTTCACAAACAATAAAAAAAAACCTATCCATTAGTCATTATCACTGGAAGAAGTAAGGAATCCGATCTTTGCTGCAGGTCTCCCACTGGAACTTTACTCTTTATTTATCTATTTTATCCCTGGCCTACCTTGGCCTTTTTCATTTACCTATGAAATGCATTTATTTATTTCACCTCTTCTAAAGCTTTCTAAATCTTTAAATAGGCCAGCTAATAATCTTATTCTTAGCCAATCTCTTCATTGCATAACAGTTTCATTCGTTGAGATTTTCCCTTCCGTAACTTATCCTTGGCCTTCACCGGTAAGAATTTCAGTCAGCTCTGCTACCTCAGAATGCGTTCACTTGGTAGGTTCTTCTTCAAATCCGTGTCCTCCGAATACTATACTCCTCACACCGTCTTCGAGGGACTTCTTCATTAGTCATTCAGACTATTTTATTTTCATAATCGCCCTATAGCACCACATTCTCATAATTCTATTCTTTTCACTCTCACTCCCATCAACCACACCTCACAATCACAGAGGAGTATTTTCCATGCACGCTTTTAAAAACAGTTTCCTTATTTCTAGTCTATTGTTATTTGCAGTTCAATGCTGACTCTTCCATTTTTCCTTTTTCTATTGTCTTCCACTGCTACGTTTCCTCAAAAATATCCTTTGAGCTTCTACGCAATAAAATTTACCGTTCATTTCTTTTTTCGCCTATTCTGGGCCAGACTTTATCTTTCGCGTCTAACTTCATTTTATTTTCGCGTTATAGTTAAATTTTGATTTTTCGTTTTAAAATCAATTTAACATTTTTAAATTAACTACTTTCATTTTTTCTCATAGGAAGAAGGAATAAAATTAAGAACCTAAGTATATAAATGAAATAGTGCATATTAATATCTTTTATCATTGGCGTACAATCTATTGTCACATAACCATGCATATCTACTGCATATTTGCGAAATATTATTTGTGAACAATTTATTTTAGTTGGTGCTCCACTATCGTTCGCCCATTATCGTTTCCATTTTTAGTTCAGTAAAAAACCTTGTAAAATCAGGTCTTCTTAGCCCCGTCAATTTTTTACCTGTCCTTTACGATAAACGAATTTAATCCCACCCATCGGGCGTACAAATTCCAGTGAGTGAATGTTTGTTATTTTGGAAGGTGGTGGTGGAATTTTTTTATTCCATCAACCAACATTTTTATTCCATCAACCTGCATACTCTAATCTCGTGAATGGCGACGAGTGCCTCACTGCGATAGTGATTACATTACCGACCGATACCAGCACCTTAGGGCGGGGTGGGGTGAACGCTTTTGACGCCAGAGGTGTCCAAGCTTGTGTGCCGGTGTGTGTGTATTGTGTTTTTTGCCTAAAGCAGCTGCTCCAGATTTCCAAGATGTAGTGTCTTGCGGTGATCCTTTTTCCCTCGGGACGGGGGAGGGAGCCCCCCCCCCTCCATCCCCCGCCCTCAAAACTCACCCTCCACGGGCTTTGGCAGTTTCATAACAACTCCTCTTCCAGACATTCTCATCTAAATATATCCACGAGACTCAACCTGAATTTCTTTTTAGACCCCCGCTTTATTTACTCTACGCTGAAAGGATTCTCCGATCGAGAGAAAGCCTCCCTCACTTTCTTCCCACAGCCTCCCTTAACTCTCACAGCGCTTCGGGATTTCATTTATTGTCGTGACAAGAATGGCAGTAATGAATGTCGAGAAACTACAGATTTTCTCCATAATTACTTAGTCATTCGTCTCTTGACTCGAGGGTACCAATGTAATTATTTAGTTGTCTCGTGTTTTCGCGTGCACCTAAAGATTTTCCCATCCAATTACGAGCGTCATTCATTCTCCGCTGTTTTTTTTTCATTTTACCGATTATTTTTCTTCTAAGTTGATTTAATTATAACGAGTTGCTTCGAGCAAACCTTTTTGGAAATGTTCTATATCAGAAAATAAACTTATTCTCAGTATTTTTGGACACGTGAATATTAATGCTAACTATAGGTTCAGTGGTTTATTGTGATAGATACAGACACATGATTGCGCAGTCATAAATGCATGTTGTGTGTGAATACATAAATACTAATATAGTATGTACACACACACACACACCGCAATGCCTAATGTGACTCAATCCTCCCATACTCCATTGTTTTTGGAAGAAGTTTATTTTACATACATACGTGTGAAGTATTTATCTGATCATATTACTTGTAACAATGATCCACAATGGAAGCTCGAAACAATAGCTCCCTCCGGGCGGTTTTCCATTGCAGACGTTTTGATGTTATTCCTCATAGTTCTACCCACTGGGTCAGCTTTTCCAGACCCAGTTGATAACCTGAGAGACGCTCTCTCGTGGCAGATAATACGCTAAAACGTGCCGAGGTTTCGAATGTATTTATTAAACTATGCACTTAATTCTGGGCTAAAACTAACAGAAATTTTAAATAACGTTCTCAAACTTCATTAGGTCATAGCAAAAATTATTTCACATACCATTCCCTAGAGCTTTTGATTTCCCAGAATATTACTTGCGTTACCTCACTTCCACTAGTAATTACTCTGTTACAACAATTTAGATTGTCATCCAAATAGTCATTGTCGCTATTTAAACTAATGGCTGTATGCTTAATTTGGAGTCATATACGTTTTATTTACACATTATTTGAAAATATATGCATTCTTTTTAGGCAACAATTCTTTAAATGTACCTATTTCCACATTCTCGACTCTCCATCCTATAGAGTTAAAGCGTTAAGTATTTTGCGCGCCGTCAGGTGATTTATGAGATAGCAGCGGTCAAAATCTATAGCGCGGTCTACTCTTAAATGAGGGCACAATACCCTCCCGTAAATAGAAGATATGTTCCTCGGCAAGTGGCTGTAGTTTCACTGACCGCAATCGTTTTTACACGGAGACATGGAAAGCCTTTGCAGAGAAACTATCCTCAGCCGTAATTTTCTTTGCGTGTGGATTGTTTGAACCCTAAAAATCACTTTAGTTCATTCCGTTTTCAATACTTTGCGTTATTTACCGCGAAGGAAATCTTTAAAAAAAGAGCAAAAATGCACTCCATAATTTTGCTTTTGTAAGGTTTTTCTTAAATAAGGCTGGAGTCTCTCATGGACTTCAATTTTTCATTCAAACCTGTTTTTGAAAATTTACATTTTCCCCGCGTCCTTGTTCTCTTCCCCATGCAACAACTTAAGAAAAAATCCCGAATGAGCGTTTACTTCCCTGTGACGAGCCAACATCACACTAAGCAGCAGACCTGACATCCCGGGTTGACCCCCGTGGCTAGACCCTTTGTCTGCTCGCGGGAATAAGTCCGGCCTTCTTACATTCCTCCCTCTGTCCCCCTTACGGCTAAGAATATGTGTAATTCTAATTCCATTATGGGTACTCTAAGGGTTTCCTCGCATTCTCAAGGGGACGGAGAATTAGACCTAGCCTAAAAAAAAAACGCTTTACTGGGCCGACCGTCCCACTATATAGTTTCGTCGCTGGGTAGCCTGATCCGTTAAAAATGGCTTGCGATAAAATTGATTACGCCAATGCAATATTAACATTAATGGAATGGGTAGTATTACGTGATAGAAAATTTAACACTGGAATGAAGTCGCGTATCTTGAAAAGTTAGTGTGTGGGTTCTCATTTAAAGTTCAATGGATTGAAGGACTCGCTACAACATTGCAGTAAACCACGCTTATCCAAAGTTGATAAAATTGCATTTGAAATTTTTTTAAAAGAATCCAAATTCGTTTACAAATTTAGGTGAGATGAGAACACTTCCGCAAGGTTTTCAGGTTAAGATACTTTCATTGATGTACTAATGCAGGTTTGCCAAAAAGCAATCCGATTTCCATGCAATTTCTCGATGATAGTGTGGCCACGACTCCTTCAATTGTCTATATACCAACTTAAAATATCTACCCAGACCAAGTATTTTTTTAAAATTGGAAGCATATATGCCAAAACCAATAAATTTAAGGCCTCCTTTTTGTGAACGTGAAGTTTGGGAGACAACTTAAAATCCCCATATTACTAATCCATTCACCTAAATTGCAGTGCTTGAACTTACCACGTATATATTATTGGTTGGCTTGTTAGATCAACATATAGATGTAGATATACTTGCATAATAATAAATATATGCCGTAAAGGGCGGAGGTCCGAACCGAACTCGACCCCTCACGCTCCAAATAGCCATTTCGCGAGAAGTGAGATTTTGTTCTGTGAAGCAAAAAGCTTAAGGGCGAGTATCATTATTATTATTATTTTCCTTTTAAAGAGAACCCCCCCCTCCCCCTTTTCCCCTTACCTTTGCCCGCCTCGCCCCGGCGCTCCGGTACGCGCTCTCTTCCATCTCCTGAAGGACAGTTTCCGGGGAGGTGGCTGAATAGAAAGGGGCGGCGAGGGGGTGGGAGCTAGGGAGGAGGACGGCGAGAAGCCCTGGGCCGTGGGAGAGGATTCCTTTCTGCTATCCTCCAGACAAGCGCGCGCGAGGAGCCTTCCGTCGAAGGAGAGGAGATGGGAAAATATTTCGGTGGCTCTTCGCCAGAGGAGAAAAAAAAGGAGGAAAAACGATACATAGGACTAACACCCGCCGTCCATCCTCCTTCCTTCATCTCCCCTCTCTCCCTTCACCTACCCTCTCTCTCTCTCTCCCTCCCCCTTCCCCTCTCCCTGGGGACTTTTTCCAAGTCTCAATTCATCGAGGGCGTCCCTCCCTCTCTCTCTCTCTCTCGAGAATGGACTCGGACGGAAGCGACGTCACGAAGGAAATCTGCAACGAAGCGAGGAAACAGCGAGACTCAAACAGAGCAAGAAAGGGCAGGCGAAGAGCCGTGTTCCCCGATTAACAGCGTGATAAGTTCCATCTCTCACCATTAGGCGAGCAGTCGAGATGAGGGAGTGGGTGGACCAAAAGGGTTCCAGTTCTTCGGTCACACCGTCTACAGATCGAGATAAATTAGTTTATCTTATGAAATTTTTTCTTCTTCTAGTGTGCTC
>LYUA01000148.1:759051-784710 GCA_002093875.1 Calopteryx splendens
AAATCGTGCTTTCGCCGCTTTTATATATTCCATTATTCCTGTATATTTGAACGCTACGTTAGTTCCTTTTCACAACATATATTATTTTATTTAAAAATTAAATATTTTCAAAAGCATTAATCCGTATTTTTGTTCTCATTCATATAACTGATATATATATATGTACATCGAATGAACTTGCTGATGTAAGCGCACTAATTGGACACCCGAAGGATGGTAGGGGTGCTGGAGGAAGGATCTGCCGAAGAGTCTGAATTCGACGATTGTGTTTTTTTTAACTTTTTCACTCCTCCACGGGCGAAGAAATGGTACAGTGTCCTTGTAATCCCACCGGTGGACACAGGTGCCCTAGTTTCCGCCTCACGGGGTCTTTTCAATTTTTTCTCTGCGCCCCTCCGACACAATCCCCAGGCATCGTTTCCAGGGAAGAGGATTATAGGGGTTATGGAAAAGGTGGCACCCTTTTGTGGATCGCCTGGATTTGCAGTTTTCAACTTTGTTTTCCATTGTACTGATGTTAAACCAGTTGAAAAATACTTGAGGGCTCGATGAGCTATTTTTGACCGGCATCAACTACCCCTGGTAATAATGTACGCCGTTGGTGACTGCGGGTCTAGGCGTGGCGATAATTCCAATAGCATTAACGATAGCTCCCTTCTGCAGCTTTCGTGGTTTGTTGCTACTACGCGTTTAACTCGTTCAAAAAAACTTAAGGGCTCAATGAGATGTTTCTCAAGAAGGTGCCTATCTGGGGGTTCGTTTCTAAAATCTAATCGTCAATTTACAAGTTCTCAAAAGTTAGCTAAATTATAACATTAACCACTTAATTACATACGCTGTGAAAAATAGACGTGAAATGATTTGAGTTAAAATTGTCTTTATCAGTTAGCCAGACTTCCAAGGGATTGCAGCCATTTTTTGTGCTTTAATCAATGTGATAAATATGGCATGAATAATAAACATGAGAAGACCAAAGTAAAGATGTTTTCAAGAAGCAGCACAATTAATTGCAAGTTAAACATTAAATTAGGAGTCAATAAACAATAATATAGTGACATACATCAGATCACATAGATAGATCATAGAGCATATGAACAGTGCACGTATTTAGGTAGTATTTTGGAGTAACAATGGCGCTGTATTAGGGAGAAAAGGAAGATTTTCGCATTGGCGAAAGTAGCATCCACAAGAAGAAAACAAATGACAGGTACTCTAAGTGGAGACGAAAAGAAAATATCAATAGTGATTTTAATATAGATCATTGTGAAGTATGGATCCGAAACCTCGTCTTTGAGGCAAGAGGATGAGCGTAGATAATATGCTTTTGAGATACGGTTATAGAGAAAATAAGTTATACGGAGAGGAAGTCTGACAACGCAGTTTTAATTAAGATGAGGAGAAGAGAGGAAGTTGTCTGGTCAAATCCGAAGAAGGCAGAAAAGATGGGTGTTGGAAATATTTAGAGGCAGCGTAATACTGAGTGTCATGATAGAAGTGAGAATTTTAAGTATGAATGAAAGGAGTCTCTCTAAGGGCGAGCCATAAGAGTTTTGACCTGTATTCTCGAGAAACGTTCGCTGTTAACAGCTACGCTCATAACCCCGATTTCAATTACGAAACATTTACGTCTTTCAGTGAAATAAAAATAATCAACCCGTTCATCAATTCGCTTAACTCGAAAGTCGCAGGTTCGAATTCCTACTTTTGCATGACTATAATATTAATATGGATAATAATATTAATAATAATAATAATATGGATAAGTTTTTCCACTAAAATAACAAGAAACTCAAAAGCCTAGCACAATAAGAAAATTTGTAACTCGGCAGATCTATGAAGTAGTTTTGTGATGAGACCTGGTAACAGTGAAGTAACTAAAATAAAATATGCATGCATAAATTATAAAATTAATGACTGTAAACAACTATCAAGGATTTGTTTTTTTTTAAGTCAAACAAGAAAATAATTCGGGCACAGCTTCATTTATCCACCAAGACCATACCACGACACCCTACCATTCATTCCTCTGAAAAGGGATTTTCGCCTTCAAAAATGACTAGCATTGTCGTTATAGCCTCGTATTCATATTCTTGATAAAATTGAAGCAACGAAAATTTTTCGCCCACGACGAGGAATTCTACGTTTGCGATGTTTTTCCCCAATGTGCTGGTGCTATCGATAACAGGTGCGGGGCCACTAGCGGTTCATTGATCGTTCAAGTCTTATCCCGACCTCAATTTTAGGAATACAATAGATGCTAAAACTATTATTTCCAAGTAAGTAGCATACGCTTTTCCCCGAATAAGTTTCCTCGATACTAAATCTCTCATTGGCGATTACAACCTGTACAACCTACGAATAAAAGGACTGATCAAAACCAAGAAATTCGTAATTCGGATTGAATTAATTTGACTGCATGCCCAATCGTGCCCCTCACAGTTTCTCAGAAAGAAATTTTCCTGTTCTTGACACATCCCGGTTGAGTAAAGCGACCTGAAAGAAAGAGATATCATGAAGTAAGTGACAAATTGAGAAATATTTTTCATTTTTTTATATTTTTCATTTCATTCGTGAAACATTTAAATGAAGCAGTTCGTTTTACCTTAAATATGGACAAGTGATTCTTTTTCATATGACAAGTGATTCTTTTAGCTTTGGATTCCGTAAAAAAAAGCTCTCCTCAATGACAAAACTGCTATGGGCAATGATGGGTTAAATTTTGCCTTTCAACCTTTCATCCAGGTCTTCAGTCTAATAATACCCTTAAAATTGAGCTGCCACGTTTCCTCTACAAAGGAAGAATTTCTGTCGGTAGCAATCTCGTTTTTAGGCCTTTACTATCCCAAGTAAATTTATTGATTACCCATAATGCCTGGTACCTATACCTCCCTCCCATTCACTTGTAATGAGTCAAATGAAAAAATTCTACCGTTTAGCGGGTTTAGTATACTGCGAAACAATGGTGTATCTATAAAATGTACCTGCCACGTCACGTCAATTTCAAGAAATAAAAATGACTCGAAAACAAACCTCAAGAATTAGTATGTGAATTACCTATGTGACAGACGTTTTCCAGCCAAGCCAATGATCACGGTTTCGAACCCCAGCACAGACGTTAAGGTTCCTCATTTCAATATATGGATTTTTTTAGTTAGTCGTGTTACATCAACTTCGCCGACGGAGTGCCTCAAAACTTAATTGCGACTAGATCAGTATTTACTGCAATTAGATTACTTCATGTGCCTACCCGGCAAGTGATTAGTCGGCAACCTTGGGCAGCCACGAATTTTGAAAATTCATATGCGGCGGACGGCCTCCCCTTGGTCCTTCCTAATAATCCCGCCCCCGGCTACTTCATTGGAGAAAGCGGAACGTGAATGATAGCAGAAGGGTCACCACTCATCGCGCTCACTGTTGCAGTAGATATCGGTGTGAGTTGAGATTTGATCTCGTTTCATATTATGCATGTCCTGTCGCAATTTCACCGAGAAAAGATGGCGCTCTCCTGCTGCAGTCGGTCAGGTTGCCGACCTCCGATCCCCCGAGAGAATCGCGCACGCACATGATTCCACCCACTTCGCCCTCGCTCCAAAAAGGGGAGTGCATTGTCCACGCGCCGTGCATCACCCCCCCCCGTCTCGTCGCACGCACCACGCGGGTCGGCATTCCCCGGTCGGAATGAGACTGAGTGGGATTAGTCACGTAAGTTTCCCCTGCACGGGGACGCACATAACTCTGCCGCTCGCGGACGATTGTTCGCGACGCCGAAAGC
The DNA here is from genome assembly GCA_002093875.1 of Calopteryx splendens. NCBI lineage: Eukaryota > Metazoa > Arthropoda > Insecta > Odonata > Calopterygidae > Calopteryx > Calopteryx splendens. Next base: position 762,824 of record LYUA01000148.1, read on the forward strand.
GATTGTTTTTCGCGATTAAGGCGGAAGGGAGGGCGAATGTTGCGCAATTTTCCATCCGCCGCACGTGCGTTTTCAGGTTTAATGAAATCGCGAAAGCAGTCCGCGGCGATGTCGCGGGATTAAGGATTAAATAAAGAGCGTCCTAAAAATACTCGCGATACCAGTGCCCCCACGGGTTCTGCGTTGACCCACATTAACAACGCCGCTCAATTATGCCAACACACCCCAAGCGCTTCCATTTTGACTTTGCGGTTGTTGTCGCAATTTCATAACACACCGGCAAGGTAACACATACTACATATTACCAACAGTAGTCTACCAGTAAAGGTAATTTTTAAAGGTTCTCCTTTAGCTACACTAACCTACAATTCCGAATGGCCTTACACTGGAGAAAAAACACGTTTAAACTCCAAAAACCTTCTAGTAGTGCATATTCTTGGCCGTTGTTTTCGTATCTTATGGTGTCAAAAGGTGCTTTTCTTCAATCTAATCCTGATTATTTATTTATCCAGCTAATAGGGGGTTAATTTCAGCTCATTAAGAAAGCTATTAATGTTTAAGACCATGCTGGAGATAAATTTCTGACATCAAGTGATAAAAATATCATGGTTCCTTAAAAGAAATTTTACGGCTAATTAAGGCTTTAAAGTTAATTTCTGTCAATGTATCAACGTAGAGCGTTTCACGGCTTTCAGTGCGACTGCCAGGAAACAATTGTATCGTTAGCGGACTGCTAACGACACGATTTTAGAAGAAGTAAATATTGCTAGTAATTACCTTAAATTACGCCTTGTCCATTTCTATAATTTACTGATATCATGAAACGCACCGCAAGCAGCTTTTCGGGGCGTTTCGATAGTCCTTTATTTATCATCTTATCTTGGGAGGCAACCCGTTGTGACCCCTTAAAAATCTTGAAAATTCAGAAAAGAATCGCATGACGCAGAGGTCTCAAAGAGGTAGATTTTGAGAGGGCCGACACGAGGGCCTCAACCCTCATTTTGCTTCTTTTCCAAGTATTCCGGCGGTTAAATGAATTGAGTTTTGTGGGCCCAAGGACCCTTGCTTAAGAGCTGACTTCTTGGGCATGTTCTCTTGATGATCACCACAAAATAGAAGAGATAACTAGGCGACGAGATTCCCTAATCCTCAAATAGATTATACGAATTACAAATTCTCGATGTACACTTTTTTTGACATTTTCCCCTTCAGCATTCTCATTTATTTTCCGTCGGTAATATCCGTTCTATTTTATGTTTCGTGTATCTTTTCGCATTGATGTTTTTTTAAAATACCGATTATTTTTTTAAAGCCTTCACCGTACTTGACAGTGCGAGCAAGAAAGGTTTATCCAATTAAAAACGAAAATCCTAGGATCCCTAATACTTACGTATTGCTTAGGTCACGATAAGCACGAAGATATATTCCATGTCGTTTTTGAAATATTATTTTCGGCTTTTCAATGTAAAAATTAATTCATCGAGACGCGGTTCGGGAATATGAAATGAATGCTTCGAGGATTACCATTATTTTTTTTATAAGAGCTACCTGGGCAACCGAAAAAAAAGTAGCGCTCCGAAAAGTTGCCTTTTTTTAAGTGGCCTCCAATTTATGTGGATTTTTCAGGACTTGTCTCCATCCAAAGGGATTTTTTCGCCACGGAAAAGTAAAAAATTTCAACCATCGCGTTCTTCTTTTATGTGGGTACTTGACCCGGATACTATGCCAGATTAAAGCTCTGGCTATTAATACGGCATTTCGATCCTTCCTTGCCTGCATAGTCGCATATTTTTGAATTCGTGCATGCTCTCAGGGCGCAAGCACTTCTTTCTTCGTCAGTCCTCCTTCACCTCTTTCGACGTTTTTCGATTATCCATATTTATGAACAGTAGCGGATTCCCGAAAAAGTCTCAAACAAGAATAAATGTCTCTCTTGAGAGTCAAGGAATCCGAATTCGATTTTAGTGTTCAATAAATTTTTAATATTTGCCGAACTCCAAGATGATTCTTAAGGAAACTATTTCCCTGAGGCAAAATCTGTTCGCTTTCCCCGAAGATAGAATTTCTCCTGAAATATTTATTAACGATAAAAAAATACTTTAACTCGTTTTTGGTATAAAACTTTACTTTGAAAAACAATGGACGTTTTATTACCAAATTATGCTGTTAACGTTTGCAAATAATCTGGTATATTATTTTACAGATTTATTCTCAGAACATTTGCATTAGAAAACATGGACGGGCCCGGGCACTACGAGTGTAAGAGCCGTTTCAGAGTGTTTCATGAATTGTTTTGGTATTATATAGATTATCACTAATAATTAATTTACACATAAAGGAATTTGTTGAGGAATTTATGCCAGGTGGACGTACTTGCACAGCATCGGCCTTTCACGAGAGTAATTAAACTTTCTTCCATACATTTCTGCAATACTTCCACATTTCAGCAATACTTTTAAGCTTATGCACAAAACCCTCGTAGCTCTTTAACTATTAGATTTTGTAGAGGTTTTTTATATTTTTTTCAAAATAAATATAAGGTTTTGTATTGTAGTTCAACTTAATCTTTCATCATCGCCTAATTTTGCTGTAACTGGCACGAACCCCCCGATATCTTGTCGGAGTTGTTTTTCAGAGTTGAAGTTTATTTAACATCAACACGAATGCTGGCACTATATTCCCCACTATAAAGGAATTAAGATGTTTGATAACATTCATTTATTATGCACTGCAGTGCAGTGTCCTTTTCAGAAAAAATGAGTGCAACTGAGTGGAAGTCAATTTAACTTTAAACTTTACTTTAAACGATTGCAAATTGAGATGAAACCAACCCCCTCGTTTTGCCAGAAGCCCCTCGATGTTTTGCTCGAAGCCCCTCGTTTTTACATAATTTCTTATTGGAAATTTTATTAGAAAAATTGGTAAATAAACTTATAAAATAGAACCTATCTGTATATTTTGTGAGGGAAAAAACTTAAAAAAATATATTTACGACCCTCAATCCCATGCTCAAAATTAGCCATCAATTGATGCTATTGTCATGTATTACTAAGTTGCAGGAGTTACCGGCCAATGCCACATTCGCTGCTATCTCTGAACGCTATAACTGATCTTATGCATATGAAGTTGTACTCATAAGAGACCCCCGAGTTTATTTGCATTCTAATAGCCTAACAGGATTACCTGAGGGAGGGAGAGTCTGAGGGACGCAGCGCTCTCCATCATATGCAGGGGAATGATAATCTTTCGCCATAATGTAGCTTTTAGCACTAGCCTCTCCAGTGCCTTTTCCTCGCCGTAAAATTTCGAAAACGGTAGCGACACAAATGCAATAATAAGCGTTCACTTCAAAGGTGGTCAGGGATTTCCTTTCACCTATCAGAGCTTTGATTTTGTAAGTTCGCGTCGCGACCCGCAGCGCATACATTTTCTTAAGCGAAAGCATTTTTAACGCTTCGTTCAGTGTTTGCCTAGCCCCGTCTCAGGAATTGCATGCGTGGAGCACCTCGGCGGTGGAGGCAACGAACGGCTGCTTCGGGAAACTGTTACTTTTCCTCATTATCCTTGCCCGACAAAGCGTGTCGATCGTGACGCAGTTTTGACAAAAAGCTCTACCGGCGTGGAAAATTCATCACTTTCGAAGGATTAAGTGCTTGTTTTATCATGGCATTTCCGCTGTCAATCGAAGTTGCTGTATTCGAAGAACACTCTTGTCGCTGTTACAAAAATAATTTTTTTTTAAATATATAAATAATAGATCTTCCAAATGCCTGCTGGGTTCACTAAACAATCTCACTGCTTGTTTCAGCCTAACTGTCCACAACACCCCACATCAGGAGCACTGAGAGGTCATTGCTATTTTCATGAAAAAGTTAAGAAATTAAACTTATATTTACCGCCAAGTTACACTTTCTTCCAGAGTAAAAACCTAGAAAAGTTTGCAAAGGGTCAATATGTAATATTTGATATGTTAATGTATATTTACTATGATAAAAGAGAAAATATTAACTGCTACTGAGGTCACTGATTGAATAAACTAATTTTATTATTACCATTGGTTTTTTCAGATGTAATTTAATCTTTTTCCTAATAAATCTCATTAGTCAATTAATTTTGCCCCATCAATTCTTTTTGAATCTATGTAAGATTAAATTTTAATTTAGTACCACTTATGATTATTTCGGTGTTATATTTAAAAATACCCCTAGAGATGAGTCGAAATTATAACTTAAAAAGGTACGAGAAAAAATCATAAAACTCGTAAATTTGGCAAAATAGCCGAGGTCTCTTACTGGTTTAAGGTTAACCCACGTCCTAAATGATCACTTTTGGCTCATTTATGGTTCTACTTTCTCTCATTTCTTTATATAAGCTAACTTTTATAATTTTTTAGAACAAGAGATCCGATTTTCTCTTTTCCGTATGCTCTAGCAGACGCGAACTCTAGTCTCATCTGATTTAAGCTTGTGGTTGACGTTTCCTCTCAGCTTCGAAGTGGAACTTTGCGCAACAAGGAACTTTACCGAGGCATGTCTTCCCAGGTTCTGTCGTGCCAGCCTCCGGGGTGACTTTCAGCCGAAACAATGCGCACAGATCTTCTGCGTGACTTTTTTAGAACCCTCACGGCACGACTCGAGCAATCTGGATAAAAATGTGGAGAAATTTCCCCTCATTAACCCTTTCCCATCGCGAGATATCTCGAACGATTATGAAAAAATATATTGGCAGGCAAATACACATAGGGAGAGAGTATTCTAGCGTGTAAAACGACATATCTCGGGTCTGGATCCCGAAAATATCTTTTTTTTTCCGAGTGAATTGCGTAAGCCCTAGGTGTAGGTTTGGTTTTAGGAGAGAGCGAGGACTTTGTAAGAGGATTGGTTGATTTTGAGGAGGTCGGAGAGGTTAGCGGGGCGTTTGAAAGTAACAGAGTGGGATTTGGGAAAAAATTTGGCCGTAGAATTATGGTTTTTGAGGATGGGATAAAGATTTTTGAGGATGGATCTCAGAGACTCTATGCCAGGGAAGTAGGTGGTACAAGGAAACTGCGAGAAATCCCGCTACAGTACCTTCAACGGAGTCACCCGCTGCTGTGCGCACATATGCGAAAAATTTACAGTGTAAAAATCATTCGCCTGAACCGATCCGGGTTCGAGTCCCGGTTCATGCGAATGATTTTTACACTGCGAATTTTTCGCATAGGTGGTAAAAAATGACAGGGTGTGGGTGTCCGGTGTGGGGGAAGTTTTGGGGGTGCACGAATGTTTACGGATTATTTGGTCAGAAGGGGTTTAGGGTATCCTCGTTGGAGGAGGGAATGGTGCAGGCTTGAGAGGTATTCTTCAATTTATCAATCTTTTTTATCTCCTTAAGTGCCTATGCCCTTCCTTTTACATTGGGCAATGTACCACACCCCTCAATATCAGAATAAATAATCACCGAGCTTCTTGCAAGCCTTCTTCCCCATCTGCGATGCTCCCAATACCAAAACACTCCTCCCACCATCACACTCCCTTTAACAGCTGATATAGGGTCTTTATTTTAGCGGCCCTCCCATACTCCACTCAAACTTAAGACAGTAGAGCAGGTCTACATTTGGCTCTTAAATGCCTTCAATTTCCCGGGCATCAATGTCAGGCATTGAAAACATCCCCTTCCCAATTGTACCCCCCCCTCCTTTTCCAAACCTTCCTCTCCCTCCCTTTACCTCTTCTGTACTCCCTTCTCCTTTCTTCCTTCTCCTCAGTTCCTTCTGTCCTCCGACGAAGGTGGCGGTGCCACCGAAAATTTCGCAATACGTGTGAATGTCCGCTTTCTTGTATTTGTATCTATGTTTGTGTTGGCCTACCTTCCTCCCCACCTTCCTCTGCCGACCCTTCTCAAACGTTTCTTCCGCCCCTCCACCAATTCCTCAGCGTCACCAAATCATCTTCTTTTTCCCTCCTCGCAATTTCGTCGATTTATCCGTCTTTCTTATGCGAATATTTTTTTTTATTCTGTCACCCATCCTCGCGTCGGGTCCCCTTGTTTCTTCTCGCTCGGCACTCCATGACAACTCTTCGAGGTCTCGATAAAAGGGGTGGAGGAACGGGAATCTCGAGAGGGCGTTTGAAATAGAAGGAGATGAGTCCCTTTGAGTCCGTGGATGGATTTGTTGAGGTGGACGTTCGGGAGGGGGGGGAGGGGGGGAAGAGGAGATTGGAGAGGGGCAAGGGAGGAGGTTGAAAGGATAAAGACGGGAATCCGGGCAATCCGTGATGGCGTTGGTGGTGGGGGGGGGGGATGCCCCGGTTGCTCTTTGGATAGCGGGTAACTCTCAGATATAAAACAAAAATAAAAAAACCTCTTCGCCCGTTGCGAGTCAAAGGTAATTGGTGCCCCATGTCCTCCCTTGCGCAGACTCCCCTCCTTCAATCAAGGGGCGTAGGGGTTCCCGAGCCTGGAAGAGAAAAGGTCATTCCAGGTGCGATCAAAGCGATGGAGTTCTCAGACTGGCGGCGATGCCACTTATTTTAGACTGGGCAATCCTGGAAATTAAGGTGTCACTCCATTTTGTTTTTTCTTGACATAAAACGTCTTACGTTTCGGTACACAAAGGGAGGGATTCACCTCGGCGCTCGCGATGTCAGTCTTTCGAGTTATACACACTATTTTACCGTGCCCCGCGCTTACCTGGACTAGAGCACTTATAAAGAGTAGAAAACTCTTGAAAACTGCTATACGTCGATCGTGTCAAATTCACCTACGATCATCACACGCTACGTCGAAATATTTAATATCTCGTTCACCACGCTGGAAATGCTAACAAACAAAAGCCATAAAAAATTAAGGATGCCTAATAACTTGCAAATGTATTTCTTATTTAAAAATCTAATTCTGAAATACAATTTTCATGGAATTTCATCTTATGTGTTACATTTTTTTATGGTGCCCCGCACCCTAGTCCAACTTGAGCGGTGAACGATTAATTTTTTCAAAGGTAATGAATACGCCCATGCGCTAAAAATTCGTATCAGGTACTGGTATCTCGTTCAATGACAGATATTTTCTAAAAATACAAGTAAGAATGTCAATAGCCGAAAATACAAATGTAATTTTAAAATTTATTTTTCTTTAAATTTTCGAAAACTTTCATTAAAAATCATGTTATTGCTGGAGTTAGATATGTCCTTATAAAAGTTACTTATTCAGAAAATGTTTCGGCGAGTTCAAGATAGCACCTTGAAATATGTGATGCCGAGTGAAAAGGACCAAGAATTTGAGAATAAGTACACTTTTTTAATCGTTCAAACAAAAACCCAGTGCCTTTCCGTGGGCTCGCGCCCCAGTAATTAATATTTTTCGTAATAATGGAAAATTTATCGATAGTGGAAGGGTTGTCACAGCCGCTGCCAGAAGAGTCATTTTCTGACGACTCCAGAGGCACAACGTCCGAAACTATGCCGAAGTGGAGATTTTTATATCGGTGTTTCCACTTTTTCAGGGGTTTGTTTTCATGGAGGAGAACACCTTCCTCAACCCCTGCGAGCCCGAGCGGCAGTTCGAGGCCCCCCACACCTGGGGCCGTCGAGGGAGGGGTCCACACTGCTCCAGGAACGGTAAGAACAAAAAATAATGTACTTTTTTGTTACCATAGGAATGCTTCGAATTCGCAAGATTGATTCATTAAGGGAACTAGCAATGAAACGTAGAATGCTCCTTCCGCATTTTATCGTTGTGCTCAATTGCTTTAATGCATATGCAGCTGGGCGATGATTGAATCCTCCCGTTCGTCTGTTGCTTCCAGCTCTCCGGGTACATGTGCTACAGCAAAAGAAGATGGTACATCAACATTGAATAATTCACAGGACAATGTAGTGATGCTAAAAATTAATACTCCAGCTTTATAGGACTCTTTTTCATCATATAGGCATATAAATAATTTGAAAGGTGGTAGATTTTATAATTTTAATCATTTTTTCCCCTCTTGGTAGTATAACCTCTATTACGGAGTCATGACAACGTAATAAATTGAATAGTTAGTAACCAAGAAAACTCTTGGTTGTGTCCATAAGAATCGTCTGTAAAGGGTTTAATGTGTTTTCTATCCATTAAGTAAATTCACACCAACGATGAAATGTCCTAATTACCCTATTTTTTTCTAAATTTAACCTGGCACGTCCAAATTTCTTCAATCGAAATTATATTTATATTTAAATCTCAAGGATACAAAAAATGCCCCCCTTTAAAATTGGTAGGAAGTTAAATTTTCCTCTCCAATGGCTGTTGTGGCGTTATTATCTATTTTATAGGTTTTATAATAATTGCAAATATCTAAATGTAAATTAAAGTTAGAAATTAATAGGGTGAACTAAACGTGGTGGAAAGGAGGATATGGAGAATTTAAAGAAACAGGATGAAATGGGCCTGCACTACAGGAAAGTGAAAGAAGTCAGGATTTAAGAAAAGAAATTCTATTTTAAAATATATTAAAGATTCAAACAGGTAAGAGAATAAATAGAATTATTTTGTAAAGGGATTAAACTATTGAGTTTGTACATTGAAATAGGATATGTCGATGAGGATAGTTTACCTCCATGAATTTCTTTTGCTAAATAGATGAGCTATTAAAGAAAATTCGATCGAGCAAGGCTGTGCCGCCGTGTTTGATAATTACTCAGTAGAACTGCTCAAGGGTTAGGATAAAGTGGAAGGAAAAGTTTTTATGTGCTCATTCGTAGCATTTTTAAGGAAGAAATATGGCCAGGAGAATTCCTTCGATAACTATTTATTCCCATCCCAAAAAAAAAGAAAATCAGCAGCATGTTTGTGGCATACAGGACCATTAGTATGACGACCAAAAGCGACTAACAGAAAAATGAATACTAAACCTACAGAAAGACACCGTTAATGAAGAATGGAATGCATTTATAAGACAATATGGACTCTACGGCCGTGTTATATGAATATAAAACAAGCTCCAAACGCCGTAATGAATGTTACTAACATTTATTACGGCATTTGGAGCTTGTTTTTTTTACATTCATGGAATGCATTGGAAAAAAATATCGTACACTCAGCTGAAGGGACTGTGGGATATAGAAGGACAAATATAATTGGCACGAACAAGACTCCTTGGTATAAAAATGAAATAAAAGAGTTAGCTAAAGAAAATAAAAAATTATCCACAATTTCTAGGAAATAAAACAAGAGAAAATTATAATCTAAGCAAATACAAAGGAAATTCAGAAATTATGAAAAATATAACAGGAGCTCTGGGAAATCTATTTGAAAACTCTAGAATATGACTTGTATGAAGGACAAATGAAGATATGGGAAACACAAATTAAAAACAAAGTGGACTTTAATATTTCTGTACAAACAAACAAAAATATCACAGGAGGAATGTTTTAGAGTACGTAAAAAGATTATTCATTCAAAATACGGACTAGCCATGATCATGTTATAATCTCAGTAGCGGTCATAGAGAACACAACTTGATCAAATAGCAAACGAGATTTTTAAAAATAAAGACAGCGAAGTTACTAATGACTTGTAGCAGAAGTTCCAGAATATAATTAACAGAGGAAATAACCCCAAAAACTGTCAAACGAGTGCAACCATTCTAGCATACAAAAAAGAGAGAAGTCAAATCCAGAAAAATATCGTGGCATAGCACTATTCAACTGCAGTATGAATTTATTCACAAAGACAATGCGTCGAAAGATTATCAAAATAATAATAAGAACGGCAAGAATTTATGCAAAACAGGTTTATTACCGATGTCATATGCAAAACTATAGAGGTGCTAATTAGAAATAGGGAGGAAAATAATCCAACGAGTAACTAGGTTTTCATACCTTAGAATAGAAATACGAAGTGACGGAAACTTTAGGAATGCATACCCAGGCACGCAATCCAGTAAAACTAGCAAGTTGCCTGAAAGACTGTAATGGAGAAATAGGAATATAAACGGAAAGGAATATAACAGTTAATCCCAAAGTGAGAATTTATAAAACAGTAAACGCACCAGTGATCATATAAGCGGATGAGAAATAAAGCCTAAACGATGACTCAAAAGCTGCTGACATTCATCCAAAAATGACCTGGAATAGGACTAGGCCGTAAAGCCTTCAATATAGAAGAGGAAGGAAAAGTATGATTTCGCACAAAGTTAGTGCTCAGGAGCATCAACAAAATAATAGAGAAGAGAGCAAATGATTACTTGACGGAATATCGGTTTGCGTTTAGAACGGCTAGGGACACACGTGATGCCGTATAAAGAACATGGTAACTGATAAAATAAATTATGAACATAATCAGGTTATACTTCTTTGCTTTTTGTGGAAGCCTCCCCCCCTCCTCCAATTATCTATATAAAATGCGGACCCCACAAAGTGCATTTTACATCATTACCCTACCGCGTAGTGAAACGCGTTGAGCCGTTATTTTTTTGATTAAAGAAGTGGAAACTGCAAACTAGTTGCTTCAATTATGGGTATCCATAATTTCCACTAAGTTACGCCTGAATCAATTATGTTTATTGGTTAAGAGAGGCAGAGAGAGGAAAAGGTTATCCATAGTTGACAGAATAAAGGGAGGCAGAACGTATTTGGAGATTAAAAAAATAGTTTATTGTAATATTGGGTGTCACGGTGTTTAGTCTCGTATTATCCGGGGCATAAAAAAGAAGCAGTGCTTAGTCCCGGGGTCAAACTAAAATCTACCTTAACCGTTAGACTCTGCATATAAATAGGTTTGTATAAGCCTTTCTTATAAGTTACGTGACCTCAACCTACTTGATTGCATCAGATTTTATGCATAGGTACAGGTATTAAAAAAATTTATTATGCATAGATAAGCCACAAAAAAATCTTGAAAACCACAGCAACTACGATTTCTGTAAATCACTCCTTTAACCTTATGGTTTCTATTATTGTCGCAAAGTATCTATCGTTTATGCTACTCAATAAAGTTAATTGTATTCTGATAAATATTTTCCCCGAGTTAATTAATTTTCTAAGAGAGGAATGTAACGTGTTTAACTGAAATTTCGTATCGATTAATTACGCTAAAATAATTCCGTTGGATTTGGTTGAGATTTAATTATATACAACAGATTGTGGTGGTCCTGTTGTGCTGTAAAAAGCTAAAGTTTAAAATAATAACTTTATCGAGTTGGAATTACCATCTACAATTTAAAATTACACTAGCGAAATGGCAAGTTCTGAATAAACTGAGGAAAGTAGATACGATCATCAGTATTTCAATTCCAAGATTGGTCGCCTACGGCCATATTCATTTATTCAGAGTCACGACCTTTTCTGTTTTATGTCCTTTATTTTTCCTATTTACTTGTCAATTGGTCTTCCTCTCGAGATAGTCCCTTAAATTTGTCTTCTATAATATTTTTAACTAATATAACTAAATGTATGTTAGCAGTACCATTTTATTACTGATAAACTACTGGTTAAGGTAGGTTTCTGGTGACTACTTCAGGACCAAAAGGATGTTTACGCCATCGCAGTGAAATTACACCAAAGTAAGATTAGGTTTCATTTAGAGATCAACCAACTTATTCCTCACAGTTTATCGGTGGTTTATGCTTGTGAAAGGCAATAATTATGCAACTGGCAAACCATATTGTCCTATGCAACGTAAGCAGGCTAACCGCCGTTGGAATAAGTGGAAGATTATTTTTGCTCTTCATTTACGATTCGTTGAGTGTTCCATCGGAGCGCTTGATGATCAAAATTTCCCATTTTGCATAAACAAGCCATCGCCGAATACAGGTTGTCAATAGGATGAACAAAGACACGAGCTTAATATTTAATTAACCAGTCCGTCCCTCGCGCAACGCTCGATTGTCCTGCACGCTATCATTTTTACCCTGGGATCGTTTATCGGTCGGGACGCACCACACACTCGCCGTGGCTACCTGGCACCTCTCCCTCTCTTCAAGCGCATTCTTTTTTTTTTCTTCCTTTTTTTTTGTTCAAACTTTTTGAGCGCGACTGCAAAATTGGCCTCGCGCTCGTTAAATATGAAACCTCTCCCCCTCGTATGCTCCAGAGCAGAGGAGCGCACGGAAAAGAAAAACATGATGCACAACAAGAGCACGGAGCAGATAAAATGCTAATTAAAAAGAAAAGAGCTGTCGCGGACCCCAGAGCTATTGTGGTAGTTTGCACTTCCTTGTACTCGCGACCTGGAATTACGATGACAGAGCTTGCGCTCCTCAGTTTCACGTCCTTCGGTCATTTTACATGGGGAGAAAAAATATGGATCACGTGCAGAAGGCTTATAACGTCAAGTCCTTAGACGACGCTAACGGGTGCTATTTACTTGACACTGTGATATTAAATGAAGACAGAGGATGCGCTGCAAATATACTGCATAGTGAAGTGTAGCCATCAGCGCTTTGACGATCATGGAGTATGCTCCCCTTATCAAGTGTTTGACAAGCATTAATGTAAAAAGCATACCAGAGGCATAAACTGAAAATTCATATGCCGAGGAGCTGTGAGCTCATTCTTAGGATCCCATTAGTTACTGTGATGTTAAAAAATAAAAATTCTTCCGTTATTTACTTTGGGATAAAATTGAATCGAACTAATTTTAGAAAGGTTCGTTAAGCTTAAGGAAATAAAATTGGATAGAAACCTAAGCAAGTCCGTGATGATAAATTACAACGCGGATAAAAGTACTAAGTGCTACGTTCAGTTTCATCCAGGATGACCTCACGCTACTTCAAGAAGCCTTCATCCAATAAAATTATAAATCAACCTGTTTTGCAGATTAAAATTTGGTATGTTAATTAAAAATATCAGCACAGTTGTACAAGAAACACAAGTTTTTACTCTTCGATTGATTAATTCTTTTTTAGGTGATCCACTATCCTAAGAAATGAACTCGCACTGGGTTGCAAAGTCTTTCCAGATATTGCCAGGGTTTCAGGGTGAGAAACTAATTTAAACGATATATTTCTGATTCATTCCCGAAGGCTCATAACAAATTTTCTTTTGAATTAAAATTGAAATTATTAATAACATTACGTAGCAAAGATAGCATGTAAATATGTCATATACTTGTTAATTAATCAGCATTTATCACCGAATAAACTTAGTTATATGCCGATTTACCATATTAACTTATACCATGAAGAAGAGAGCGAAAAACCGTCAGCATTTAGGATTCGGTCACTAGAGTATGCGCCGGTAAATATGAAGTATGCTAATTAACTACCAGTAAAATCCAATAAATCTACATTTTATATAATGTGCCTCATTTCCTGAGTGATTAGCTAAGTTTCGGTATTTATGGTGATTTCAGAACTCTTAAGTTATGGTGCAATTCTCTGCCCGCGCAATTCGGTCGCATAATTACATATTATTAAGCATGGTTAAGCGGTGCTCTAAGCCTCGTGGCATTCCGGGACTCAAAGAGTAGAGGCCCCTTTTGGGCATTTCGATTAGGGATCGGAAATGTGTAGAGAGACCACTGACAAAGCCTTGTCCCCTAATATCCTGTGCGCGCAAGGATATTTACTGTTTCTGAATTTGCGTTTCCAACTGCTTTGTTTTAGATGATGTAATTCGTTGTCCTCCATCCATGCATCGCACTGTAAATCACAAGTCTGAAATTGAGCGGCGAAGTCACTAAAAGTAAACAGCTATTACTTGTGTTGGTAGTAAAAATTTGAATATGGCTAAGAGTTTCAAAATGAATGGCATTTAGACTCGATAAAAGGTTTTTCTTTTAAAAATTCTCGATAACTATGTGAATATTACATCCTAAAAAGGAAATATAATATTTGTGTGATTAAAGATTGAACTTTAGAGCTCGTAGATTAAAAGGATTAATGTTCCAGACCAAAATTTTCTTCCCCTGGAAATTTTCTCGCAACCAAGATGACGGAAACAGCTAAATTAACTGAAAAAATAGCAAATAGCTGATAGATCTTCAAGGCAAGCCAGCAGGAGGTGATCAGAGTGGGACGCCAAAGCATAGTTGAATTCGGGTACCACAGTCCCTTACAGTCGGTCCCGCCTTAGTGTTCACTGAATCTCCTGCCTTTGAATATCATCCTCGTCAAGAGTACTGCAACATTCATGAGAATTGCTACTCTTAAAAAAATACCTAGGCCCTACCGCCTACGTAAGGAGAATATTTGTTTGCGCATCAGAGCGAAAACCATTGATCGCTTCACGACTGAGAGAGCAACATAGAGCGTATTTGGCGAATAAATTCAGTTTTATGCAATGCATACATTCACGTGTGGCATGAAAAAATAATAAAAGTTTTTTATCCCTTTTATATATCTCCTCCGACAAAGTAATTTATTCAGCACAACTATTTTGTATTCAGTAATTTCGTTCCAATCGACCAAAATTCCAAAAATTTTCAATTGAAGGACTGAGAATGGGCCATATGTTATTCGCTGAGAAAACTTGAGATAAAGTTTAATCACTAAATCAATGGAATAAAAGAAAGTTCAGTGTAAGTAAACTATTTATTGGTAATTTAAATTACCAGAAAAATGTACAAGTAAATTGACGCATGCATCAAATTAAAGATCAGATTAAGTTATCGAGTGAAAATCCGTTGAAATTGGGTTTGGTTCAACCGTAGGTTCTCACCCCTATTCAAATGATACCCACTTATCCGTCGACGATCCACCTATGCTCTGTAAATCATACAATGGCCCGCTGAAACGATTCACGTTATTCTGCCTCACGTCGTGAATCTAGTGCCTCGCTCGCGGGCGCGGCGGAGGCTCTCTGAATTTCGATCGGAGATCAACAAAAAGAAAAAAAAAGTAAGACCATCGAAAATTTATGGCCCTGCCACCGTCAACCTACTCGCTGCTGCCCTCTAGCTCCTCCCGGGGAGATTTGCTTACAGTTTTTTTTCCACATCTTTTCGAGTCCGCTCAGCCTCGATCTTACGCCGCTCGCTATTTTCGTCCGTCAAAAGAGTGTATCGTGACGTTTTATTAACTACCGACAAGCACAAACGGCCTTGCGCCAACCTTCTCCCTGATGGCATGTGCATACAAAATCCGGTTGCGTAAGGTCCGTGTGACGTACAGTGACGTGACGGGAGACCGGGCGATGCCTAATTAATAATTCAGGTTTTTCGCGCGACGTATCGTCCCTCGGAAAATTCTTTGCTTCAGACGACTGCCTGTTAAGTATCGACAAAACGACCGCTTGGCAACGATCGCGTTCTATTTATAAACCATTAAATTGCAATGTCTACCTCTATGACTGCACATCTCTTAGCATTGGGTACCACCGTACAAAAACTCAACTGATACCTTCTAGATCGTATTCCTCAAGCAGGTAGTTTGGTATATATTTGGTAGGTACACGTTAATTATTAAAATCAAGCGAAAGCTTTTCCTTCGAGTTAACTTTTATATGCACGTTACTTTCTCATTAGGATACGTGTTTTTTTAAGCATTAGCTATTTAAAATGTTTACAATCTCTCATTTCTCCGTTGATGTTTTTTTTAAGTCAGCATGAGCTAATTAATCAAGTAACAAAATCCCCACCGGAGATGATGAAAATGTAATTGAAGGACCATTTTATCCCCAAAGTAAGATATTTGGTTCAGATATAAATTTCACTAGCGAAACGAAAATTTTCCACTCCAAGGCGCCATCGATCGGCTTCGACACCTGACGGAGGTAATGGTGTCTAGATTAGCACTCATTCGTAGCTCTTTCAAAAGAAAAACTTAGATCTCATAGACTGAACTATGTGACCTCTAGAATATATATACAAAATAATTTTACCGCGCGTCTGACGGAGGACTGAGAAACACCTGAGCGGAGAAAACCAGAGAAAATGTTGAATAATACTAGTAATCGGAAAATAAAACGAAATGCAGGCAAGTATTGTCCGTAATATATCATTTACGTAGAAAATGCAGCCTTTACTATCCTGGAAACCTTTTATATACCTACCTAAATACATTATTTAATTCTGAATTCATATGTAAATTTTCCAGGTGCTCTTATTCAACTGGATATTGGAGTTAGGTTGTCGACATGTGATCTAAGCCTGAGCGCCTTCAAAAACGCCTTTTACGTGTGGTTGAGGCAGTTTTGACAGTTTGGATATTGATGAACGCCAAAATGCATTTTGCATTCTATTTGCACATTTTGCTTTTCTACTCTTACATCCAGTATTTTTCGAATGTTCTTTCCACTGTTATTGCACTGTTTACTCAATGTTTATTTTTCCTTTTGGTTGTCATTTAATTTGTTCTTATATGTGTAAAATTGGTTCTTTAGTATGCCTACTTATTATATGTGACTGCTGCGTAAGCTTTCATAATTGAGCATGCCAGTTATTTTTATGTACTTCTGTTTTAAAATAGCTCAGATTTTTAATAATATAATATTGTCATTGAGATCTTTAACGAAAGCGAAATTAACACTCGCATTCTTTAAAGGTATTTCTACGTGTTTTAATTGAATGAAGACATTATTCACACGTGAAATCCACACACCATTCCCACCTCACATCTTAGCGTGATATCGGTCAAATTGAAAGATCTTGGGAGGTTAATTTTCTCCTAGGATATTTCAAAAATTGTATATAATATTATATCTTTTTGTCCTTCATGGAACAGTGCCATCTGACTTGAATATCTATTCAAGTGTGTTATATCATCTCCCCATTTGTTAATTACTCTTAAATATTTCCTCAAGTAATTCCTCAAGTTCAAATTCACTAATTTTTCTCAAACGTATAGTATATTTACCACTGCATTTCCATTCCTTGCATTAATCGTGTAATTGGAAAACCCTCTTTAGCATGGGTCAATTTTGTTCCTTAACTCAACATGTTCTATTTTCAGTGAAATTTCAGATATTTTGCATGGATCGTTGGTTTGTTGTTGCAACTGGCGCACGAGGTAAGATGAATTAATTCTTCCTTGAGAGGAATTTTGAAATGCTTGGTGTTAATTTTGCATGGTTGACCCTGAAATATATGTGTTTTTCTATGCTTCTATTTTTGAGAGTTGGGATATGCATCTCTCTACCTCTTTTTTGTCATTCTCACCTTCGCCAAAATTTAAAATTAAACGAGTCAGTCGGACTTCATTATGATGTCTGGCTCTAACAATCAAACCGTTGGCAAAAGCGAATCAAACTGAATCCTCTCGGCTCAACGGAGACTCGACTGTTTTTTTATTTTTATCTTTTTTGTTTTGTGCAGCGGAAACCCCACCGGTCGTGCTTGCTATCATCTCCAAGCGTCATTAAAACCAGGAACTACTCTTTTCCCGATAAAATCGCCAGCTGACCCATTTTATCCTCGCCGGTCGAAATAACATACCTTTCTTCAAGAACCGGGCAGCGGGGACCGGAACGATGATAGGACTTTGGGAAAGTCCTCGAAAGTTTCCCCGGAGGGGTGGAGGGAATTCATAACTCCGTAATAAAAGCCCTGAACCCAACTCCACAAAAATAGAAGCATTCGCAAAAATATATATCCTAGGATTTTAGATAGATACCAATAAAGATAAATAGATAATAATAGAGAGAAAGCAAGAGACACCAGAGCTGGCCTGATGGCAAAAGGCAAGTGGTCGTTCTCGTGTGCGGTGGAAAAATGAAATTGAACGAAAGTCTCACAAAAGGGTGTGTGTGTGTGTGTGTCCTCTGTTTCTCCAGCCTGTATTGGGAGGCCACAGCAGAGAAGGCAGTCTGCGTGGGAGTCGAAAGGAGACGGCGGCAAACTCAGCAAATAGTGACGAGGGACGACCGAGAGCTTCCAGCACATCTCTCCTAGGACTCAACGACTGGGCCCGGACGGCCAAAGGGTTCGTAAGACTGTCCGAGTTCTTCCTACGATTTTCTCGCGAAGCCCGAACAAACATAATAACAATAATAGTAATTATATGGCAAATACTAAAACCACCCTCGCTCACCTAACTGGCGTTCCTGGACGTGATCACCCCCATTGCGAATAAACCCCTTGCCGAGTTTCCGGACGATGTGATGGCAATGAAACCTGATATTTGCCGGAGACTCGGAGGCATGCATACTAGGGTAAAATAGTAATTGCAATATATAACTGAGAGAGGAAGTCTACAAAAGAGGGGAGGGAACACTTCGATTCAACGGTTTCATGGAAATCACCCACGTCACGAGCACAAACAGAAGAATTTACATTACCTCATCAGAAAAGTATACAAACATGTGAAATGCACAAGCACAAAAACGTCGAGCGAAAAAATGACATCTTAACTTGTTCTTGCAAGGACAACACTACCTACATTGTGCTTGCAGGTTAACAGCTTACAACGCTTCAAAAGACAGAACTTCTGCTTCACTGGTCATCACAGAGATATCACCATACTCCTGACATTGGGATGCTTCGATTGTGATTTTTTTAAATCCTTACACACATCGTTAAAAAATTATAACGTCATAGGAGGAAAATTATTGAGAGCGTAATTTCCCCTGCTGGGAGGATTAGTCTCGTGGGTGATGTGCCCACCACATAACTCGAAGGCCTCTGTTTTAGGCACCGTTAGCTGTGATTTATCTTGGTAAATCAATTCAAAATGTGATTACGGTACCAGTTCATTATAGCATCGATGAATCACAGACATTCTTCTAGCTACTTATTTATACCATTCATTCTTCATAACAACATATATTTTGATCTAAAGATAACTGTTGTGACTAATATTGAGAAAATGAACTGAATTGTAAACGGGTGGAATATGCTCTACAAGTATAGTTTCACTAGCAAACAGACTCTTAAGCGAGTATTCGTCGTGCTCATAATTATTTTAAAAGGAATTAAATTTTAAATTCGTCAAAGCGAAAGTTCCAGAAAGTGAACCTAGCACCATCCAGGGTATTCTAGATATTTTTGCACAATGTTGTTGCACGAATTTTTATTTCATTAGCTCAAAGAATCCTTCGACATTGCTGATTCCAATATTGAACTATTCATATCATTTCTTTTGGAAGGTAGAGCGCCGTACAGTGATCCGTGAAAACAAATTCCATCAATATTTTCTAACGCAATTTGCCTGTGTTAGCGTGGACACCCACTCCTAAGATACATATGAGTATCGAGGTAAAAATCTGTTCTCTCGTAGCTTGATATGAAGTCAATATACCTCTTTCGCTATTCGAGAATGCTCTATAGCTTCTCCATTTGGTAGCCCAAGATGCACAGGGATTAAGCAAAGTTGTACACATCATTTTAGTTACACTTAGATAACAGACTTATAATAAATACATGCCTAAAATTTTTAGAAAGTTTTCAAAAATATATATGCAAAGTAAAAATTATTCATTAAGTGTCTTCTTCGAATGATTTTAATTTCAATAAAAGAATAAATTTAATGGTTTTCAAATTTTAAATTCTTCAAATTCTTGTAGAAATATTAGCCTACTCACTTTCCAGTGAAAGGTCTATTTTTTAAATTTCATCAACAACGCTTGCGTAGACAATTTTTTGTTGCATCTAATATCTAATTTAATAGAATAGTCTAAAAAGTAGAGCAATTGGCTGTTGACCCGTATTCAAATCTGGGTGATGACCCTATACACTATCATTATATATCACTAAATTGTTTTTTTTTCTAGCTATGGGAGTTATCTGAGAAACAAAAGGCGGCACAAGTAAAGGTTAATCAAACCCTAAATGCATAATTTCAAGATAACATTTCCGTTGATTATTTTTCCCACCATACGGAGGTTGATTGTAGAGGATATATCAAAAAGTTATCGGAATGCAGTGAACCGGTATACAAATTAACTTTTTAAGGAATGTTCTAAAAATGTATTTTAATCACACGACCTTTTGTAAAGTATGGCAAAGATTTAAATTTAACGAAAGTTCCTATTGGTATAAAATTTTGAAATGTTTAAATAGTTCACTAATTTTAACTCCTGACGTCATCTGAGAACATATCGTTGTGTTCAAATTAACTTATTTGGTCACACTGCAGTTTCAAGATGGTAAATTAACATTTTCAATATTATCATAATGGGAAAATGTTACTACGAACGACGTCACTTTCTGGAACCAATTGAGAGAGTGTTGGAGTATAACCTGTGTAATAAAACGACCCATTATTATACGAGATTCTTGTCTGATTCCGCTAGAACCCTGTTCTTTAACTGCGTCACCTTGAATATTACATAAAGTTAAGGCGATTGAAAAATTCGGTAATTTATTCCTCCCCCACCCCACGGCAGAGCGTAATTAACAAAGGCTTCCTCAATTAAATGCATGGGGAATGCATGGGTGCATGGGTAATTGATAACGACACTACTATTTAAGGAGCAGAGCAAGCAAGTTTGAGCGGGCTAGCAGACGGTAGTTAAATCATTATTCCAAATCACAATACAAACAAAACTGGCCAAAATCTTCCAATAATGTGTAAAAATTTTAAATGACAACGAATGAAAGGACAGTTACAGACGTCACCCATCATTTTTTTAAATGTTAAATAGGTTTACTCTGTCATCTCACTTGTTTCATATATTGAATCAGTTTCTTCTCAATTCACCAAGCACAACAACTTCCGAGAGTTGATGGAAGGCTTCAAAACGACTGCATTATCGTCCCTGTCTTCATTATATTCAAATTAATTTAAATCGTCTTTAATGTGGATATGTATTTCTGAAAGAACCATATGAAATTGACTAAGAGCGCTGAATTTGTTTTTCAACGCATTCTCTCAATCTCTCAAATGAAATAATTTTAACGTCTAAATTTCGAGTGAGAGATATTTTTATCGCTCGTTCTGTGCCTATCGCATGTTAGTTGCATGCGTGTTTTCGAATTCCATTTCATTCTCCTTCAGGAGTCACCTTTATAAATCCATCCTTTTTATTTCCCTTAGGTAATAGACAAACCACTATATTTGTACATATTTTAACTACATGCTATGTATTTATTCGAATCCTTTTGGTATATGATTCCGGTAAATTACGACACATTCTGGAATCTATCACAGAAACTGTTTTTCACGAAAAACTTGGAAGTGCCTTCGTTAATACGTTGCACAAGTTCAACGGTGGATCGCAGAGCATTTGTGTTTCACGGATGCGGAATATTTTTCCGTTTGAGTCTTGCTATTAGCCATTTTCGTTATCATGGTATTTTTACTAGATACTCCCCCTTAATTTTACTTTTCGGTGGATAGAGTCACCATTTATGGCGTCAATTTCATGGCGTCATTTTTCAACTATTTAACGTTGTGCGTATCTAGTAGCACATCTTTCCTCCCTGACACGAATTTAATAATATTAACCATAATAAAAGTAAAAACGCATGCATCTAAATTTCCTTGCAACTCGAGACATATGCTGCGTGAATAATACAAGCGTGAAAACTCAAATGCAATAAAACTGTGAAAAATGGAAGTTATTTCGATCAGCATCTCTGTTGAATAATGATTAATAAACACTCCCTGTGGTATCATATTCATGGAGATAGAATAATTTCCAATTGCTATTTCATAGAGTAAAAATTGGGACTCATAATATAAAATATTTTTAGAACTGATGGTGGAAACATCAGCGTTATTACTTAGGCATAAATTTAAATAAAAAATGTTTACTTCAAATGCATGTATTGAAAATCTGTTTAAGTAAGTTTAAATAATTTTAAAGGTGGATGTATGATAATATTTTATCCCAAAATTGAAATGGTTGGCGGAAATCATTAATAAAATTTCACTTACTTTTAGTATTTAAATTTGTCCTATGAAGTAAATAGCTTCCGCCAGCATGTAAGTTAACAAACATCATGTTTCTACATCCATATTTTTGCTGGACAAATACCATGAAATTGACAGTACCTCCTGCCGTCGAGCGGCAGAGACACCATGGCATGACTGATTTGTTTTAACCCCCCCC
>LYUA01000148.1:795076-806507 GCA_002093875.1 Calopteryx splendens
TTATATTTTGCTATGGGTATAATATTCTGACCTTTTTATATGGGTAACCTCTTTTAAGTGGGACATTAGTATTCTTTCAACTATAATTATTCAAAAGCATGACCACGTGGGATGTTTAAGGCTTAAGTTGAGTTAGATGTAAAGAACATGAAGTTAAAATAAAGACCCATTAAACACTATGCATATAGTTGTTGGAAATTCAACTTTCAGCCATGAAATTTACTGACCTCATACAAAGTTTGATAGCAGGCTATGCATGATTTGCCTGTAAAACCAGTCATTCACAGATTATGGGCTTATATTTGAAGAAAAGGATAATTTATACATTTTAATAATATATTCTTAGTAAATGTTGATTACTTAAGTAAAATGGGATCATAAATACCTTAACATATCAAAAACCTTCAACTACTATGATTGGAGCAACTTAGGATATGCACATGTGTGGTGCTCATTCATATTTTATTAGTATGTATATTAAGTATTTGAGGGCATAAATGGATATTGTAGTAAAATATTAAAATAATGATAAACTCATTTTGTTTCATATTCTTAAATATCCGACTAAATTATTTATTCAACATGCAACACTGCTACACATATGTTACATTATTTAAATCAATTCAATCACATAAATCAACCTTCAGCATATTTTTGCTGTTAATTTTAGTAAAAGCTAAATTCTTAAGAGTATCCATTTTTATAGAACTCATAATTATATCTATTTAGTAACATTTAAACAACTCTTTAAACTGCGCTTCAAGTCATGAACAGAGAAATTTGGATGCTACTTCTGTAATGAATATTTACCATGAGGCCTACTCAAAATTATTTGGCAACTCAGGACCAGCCAAGACCCCCACTCTTTGAGGCAAGGATTATTGTGTCCTACAGCAGTTCTCTATAGGTTAAAACTTTCATGGTGTGTGTCAGTGGAGATAAAGTAACTTTTTTGGGATTTTCCCTTGGCAATATTTTTTTTTTAAACTCAATGTTTATCCTCCAATGCCAGAGGCCTCCTCAAGAGATTGGCATTGAAGAATAAACATTGAGTTTTTTTTATAATATTGACTCACAAAAGTTCTAAAAAAGTTATTTTATCAGTAGTTCTCTGTATGGCCCATGATAACTACTTATCTGCCAAAGCCCTTATGGCAATGTGAGATATCCTTCCATTGTATTATCCAGATGTGCATCCTTGTAGTTTTGATCTCTGAAAAACTCATGAAGCCCCTAAAACTTCTCCAAGTCAAAACAAAGGAGAGTTTACAAGGTAGGCAGAGTAGATGGTTGCAGCCAGGAGGGATGCTGTCTCTGAAAGGTATGATGATGTATCTTTCACGAGACCAATGACGTTTTAGGACTGTAGAGACTAAATTTTATCAAATTTACTGCAGTGTTGCAACTCACTTTCAAAAAGCCTTTTTATATTTTGATATCAGAGTTTGTGGGAATACATTGGTATGATGAGTTTTCCATTTCCAATCCATCCATAAGTAGAGGCTTTTAATGTCTCCTAAAGTGTTTGCTTGATACCTGCTAATTTCCTTTTTGTTTGATAGCATTGGTCAAGCCTTCAAGAAACCTCTTAAAAATTATTTTGAGATCCCACAAGCATATTCAATGTGTTTTAACATGATAAGTACAGGATTCCACAATTCTTACACTTTTTTTTGGTATGTTTCCAGCTAATGGTTAATTCTCATGAATTTTCATCCATAGGAGTGAGCGTCAACCCCGCCTACGCAGGTCTCTTAGTCAACCAGTGGGAATTCACGACCTTTGTCCCATGGTGGCAGGACGAAGAAGAAGACGGAAGCAGAGGGGTCAGAGGAGGGGAAGGTGAGCTGTAACACTAGCCATATTGTACCCATCTTTAATTGCCCATTGGCATTCATGTATAAGCATTGCCTGGAAGATTTGACATTTCAAGCCTTTGAACATTGAAATGAGGCACAAACCAATGAGCTGAAGTGTACCGTTAATGAATTTCACAGCCCACATTCGGATTTAGTGAATGTGATACAGTAGAGTAGTCCACTTCTATCCATGATGAGTTCCAAGAGCTCATTAAAAAAACAATAAAAATCACAGTAATGAGCCCTGAATATGAGTTGTTCTTCATTATCCAAGAAACATTTCAATGATAAGGGTGCACAGTAAGGCATTACCAGCATTATGTAACATTGAAATCTATATTTGATTATTATGTTTATTCTCTCTCTCATATAAATAAGATTCAGACACATTAGCTAAATTCTCAAAGGCCATGGTAAAATGATGGTGCAAACTGAGGAAACCAAATCCATTGATCCTTGTATATCAGTCCTTCATTTCAGCTAGTAATATTTTTATGGATTCTAACTTTCCTTATGTTTTTGTGGTCCTCATCAAGTCAGTTAATGATCTATCATCTTAATAATTCTGATGATAGGAACTTTTTATGACATCACCAATCGTCATGCCAAAAAGACATGAATATGTCCATTCATTTATCCCATGCAGCTTGGTTTGCTATCATTTGTCAGGATGATTTCAGTCTGTCTCATCAGATGTCAAAATAAGGGCAATGCCATTCATTTATGCACTTAGTATGTATCTTATTTGAAAATGATAACGTAAGCATCATGTCAGCGAGTATAGTAACACTGAAATTCATTTGTCACCCACTCTGTGTGTACCATAATGTTTTCATCAAGACTATATCACAAGGAGTAATCATTGAATACCATTTGTGAAGAGGGTTGTATTTCTTCAAGTCACCAATGACTAGTGGTGTGCCATGTGTTTGAGATTGACAAGTTCTGTAAACTTAATTTCTAGTGATTTTGATGATGCTTATAAATTTATATTATATATAACATTGATTTTCTTAAATAATTAGAGTTGATTTTCCTTTGAGTATGTCTAAGTAACCCCCATGACTTGTCACCTGATTTTTAAAGTTGAATTTTGGTCTTACAGCAATGTCATTGTATTTGCATTGAATGTAAAAATTAAGCTCTTCGTAAAATTATTGCTGTGAGATTATTGTATAATTCATTTGTTAAACTACTAAAATGTCTTAAGTGTGGGAGCCTTGCACACTATATTTGTTCATCCACTCATTGCATCATTTATTTAGCATAGCACTATTGAAACTTTTAAAAAGAAAGCATTTTGAGAAAACAAATCTAAATGAGTAAATTCACAATGGAAAACCTAGTGGATACAAAAATCCAATGGCTATTTTGTGATTATTACAATAATAGGAATCCTTATAGTGAGCAAAGTATAGCTAGATGCATGATATTTCAAGTAGTTTTGCACTTGAATAGATTTCTATCTCAAAACAGCCAATATCCACTGCTTGATAAAAAAATGTATGATTAGCAGGGCTCTGATCACTCATGATTCAATTCAAATCATGAACTAAATGCAAATTAATATTTTATGTAGAGTTTATTGTTACTTAATTCTTTTAATTAAATACAATATTACCCAATCTCAACACACAAGTAATAGTAAATTCAAATTATATCGAAACAATAGTAAGTTAAGTGGCAAATCTTCATTAAGTTGGTTAGATTAACAACCACCAAAAATAACTTATAGATAATCCATAGATGATACTTTCTCATTCAGCTTGCAAAGGATTTAGCAGGTAAACATGGACAACATTGAAAATGACACACTCTTTCTCTTGTATCAATACACATCCAAGCATGATTAAAATAGGCCTCTACTCTCTCTGGTAATTGCTATCTTAACACTAAACTTCTTTTTAATTAAAATATTATAACCAATAATTAATTAGGTGATAGGAGAAGTTTACCTAAAATGCACAGTGTTAATAATATTTGCATTCAGAATAATAAATCTCCTATTTTATTGCTTAATAACTTATTTTGCCATGTGAAGATTTTATTTAATAAACCTCTTGACTAGTTGCCTAGTGAAATATCTACTTGGGAATAGGGTTTTTTTCTAGCATAGTTTCTTTTTAGTTTTTTTCCTCAAGACTCTGTTGGCTTGATTTTGCTTCTAAAGCTGTTTATTTAATTAAGCAGCTAAGTTTTCCCATGTGCTAATTATTTTGTGAGAATTTTTGAAGACTTGAATACTTAAGCTTTATTAAAAAGAAGTGAATAACTTTTCATTTTATTTTTTCCCTGTAAAATAGTTTCCTTAAAAATTGATTGGGTGTGTCATTATCAGTACCGTTGTTTTAAATCTTTTAGTTAATTGCACATGCCTAATAGTTTTAATTTTTATTGATTGAATATTTTATAATTTGTAGTTGCCTTAATCTGGGATTATTTTCTTATGCAAAAAGCTTCAAGTATGATTGAATAAGTCTACAGCTCAGCAACATAGGAATTGTAAAGAAAGTATTTTAGGATCACGCTGAAAGTAAATATTTAATCAAAACTGTTCATAAGCATGAGATTCAGAAATAACTTCTGGTCATAGGCCAATGAGAGAGGAAGCACATATTAGCTTTTGAGAAATTTTTGGATAGGTTTTGCGGTTAGAAGATGGTACTTAAGTTAATATTCACACCTTGAAGCATGGATCTCTGTTAACTCATTTGCAACTGCCTGTGTAATATATTTTGCTGTACTTATGATTTTCAAATAAGTAAATAACCACTGATAAAAGCTATGCTGAAAATATTTTTCGTTGTCATTCACAAGTTGTTTACTACACTCTTTATATGCTGCTTGAAACAGATCTCTCATTGCCATCTGTGTGCTTGGCACCTATATTTCCACATTCTTTGCTGAATTTTTGTGTGCCTTCTCACAAAATTTTCCATTCAAATTGTAGGAAAGAATGAATACCAAGCTATTTTTAACTTAACAGAATGTCTGTAGTTGACTGTGTTAGTTTTCATCCATACATTCTTCAGCAAAGATAAAATATATGGTGGAAAAAAATGGTTCTTATTTCTTGATATCTGTGTTTCTCATTGCTAGTGGGAAGGCATAGATTTTTCTGTGAAGCTACGAGACTCAAGCTGTGGACTTACTATTTTAAAAATTTTGTAAAAAAAATATTTGTATGAACATGATATGAACAGTCTGACTTGCTATTCTCAGACTTTTGGCATGGTTTGCATGATCTTTCTTCAAAAGCATCGTTAGAAAACTCCCCATGTAGATTGAAAGTGAACTAACTATGGACATACACACTTGATTTATGCCAAAATATGTA
Organism: Calopteryx splendens; assembly: GCA_002093875.1. NCBI lineage: Eukaryota > Metazoa > Arthropoda > Insecta > Odonata > Calopterygidae > Calopteryx > Calopteryx splendens. The sequence continues at coordinate 800,273 of LYUA01000148.1, forward strand.
ATTGAAGCATCTTGTGAAATGGAGTTCACCCTTGGGCCTTGTTAAATGAAATGCATTAGGCAATAGGGGGGATCTTGAATCCCTGTGCCAAGAGCACGGTGAATATACCTTTTAAGTGGACTAATGTGGACTCTTCTTTTGTCAATGAAGGTGGGCGTGGGATGAAGGGGAGGGACCAGTGGGGAGGCGAAGTTGGGGAGGTGTCGGGGGAGTTGGCTCGTGTGGAGAGGAGGATGGAGAGACCGATTCGGAGGAGTCCTCTTTGGGGTCAGCAAAAGATGTGCGGGAAAACAAGAGGAGGATGGGAGAGGAAGGGAGCAAGCGAAGAAGGAGCATGGAGCAGGTTGGCTTTTATTCATTTAGGCATTAACTTTTTAATTTAAGTTCGTACCTTTGGTGAAACTCTGGTATGAGTCAGGAGTTGGAGGAGGATTTGGTGTATGTAACTTTTAAGGGTAATTTTATTTCCTGTGAGAACTCATGTGAGGTTTATTATATATCTGAATGACTTTTTAGAAATAGATGGATAACCCATGAAGCAGTTGACATGATAAACCACTGGTAAAATGTTGTAGCATATAATGGGCTAAAATAAGTGAAAACTCTGTGACTTATGAGTGTACCAGCAATGATACAAAAAATCTGGATTCATTCAGGGGCAATAAATTTAAAGCTAGCTCATGGAGTAACATCATGGTTTTCACACTCCAATGAGTACTCATCTGTTTAATAATTATTTACAATTATGCCATGCCATCATCACACAGACCATTGATGTGTGTGAAAGTTATATTCTTTCTCATAATTATCTGGTAATATGTATTAGGTTAATATATTTCACAATCACTCCTCGATACCCACGAAACATTACTGATATATGTCTTTAATCTCGTTAGATGGGCTGGAATGGAAATTTGGAGGAGGGAGATGAGGAGACTGGTATTGGCGAGGAGTGGGTAGCCGTAGGTGAGGCTGTGTGGGATCATGTTGCAATGGATCCTGAAGAGCTACCATTCCGTGCTGGTGATATGATAGAGGTGCTGGATGCATGGTCGGATCGCCACTGGTGGTGGGGGGCCAAGGGAGATCGTTTGGGCTGGTTCCCAGCCTCCTTCGTACGGGTATGTTTATTTCCATTAATCATTTTTTAATGAAATGTCATTAAATATTTTGATCATTTTCACATTTGAAGTGATGTGGAAAAATCTTAAAAATCTCCTGTTACTGCACCTGGTACCTTGGTACCAGGTGCAGTAACAGGAGTCTAAAGTGAACTTAGTTAATAGTTCATTGACTTTCATCAATAATATATGCTAATATGAAAAATATTGGGTGGCAGGAAGCTTAAGTCATTGTACCATTTTGATCCATTTGGATATGACATTTTTTATAGTGTAAAATCAATTGAAAAAGTCTAGAATTTTTCTATGCTGAAGAAATTTTGTGAATTTAAGTTTGATTAGAATTGACTCTGTGTCATAACCTATAGTGTGTGTTGTGAATTTTGAAAAAGATTCCTTCCATTAGCATACTGTAATATGTACCATGTTAATCCTCAGCTGCGGGTCAGCCAGGAGGATACGGTTGCAGACTGCTTGGCCTCCCTAACTGCCAATCGCAGTGGTGGTGGCCCTGCACCTTCCACTCCCCCAATGGGCGAAACCTCAAACCTTCCCCAAGGGAAGGAACTTAATTTGTCAGAGCTTCCCTCGAGTTCACTGGGGGAGTCGCAGCCCCCTGGTGGTCCGACCTCACCAACCACGCCTGTGGCACGAAGTCCGGGCACTCCAGCCACCCCTCAAGAAGAAGGTGATGCTGATGGTGTGGGGAGGATGGTGTTGAGGAGAAGGGCAAGTGTTTGCCTCCTCTCCCACAGCCAGATTAGATCACGGGTTGTGATGGAAATGCTGAGTACTGAAAGGGACTTTGTGCAGAATCTAAAGGATGTAGTGGAGGTGAGTATCATCCACTCATTTTATTTGTACATACATTCATACCGTATTTGCATGAATCTAAGATGAACCCGATTTTAAGATGACCCCCTTATTTTCAAAGCTCCACTATAGAAAGCAATTAATTTTTAATAACAATCAGTGATAGTTGGTAAAATACTTTGACATTTAACTAAAAAAAATTGATTTGATACATGAAGATATAAAAACAGAAATAATTCAGTAGTCCAGGTTTTTTTGACATTACAGATGACAAACTCCCTAGTTTTTGATGACCCATGATTTTGAAAGCCATCAAAAGCGGGAAATGCACAGTCAGTTTCTGTAACCTGGGGGTTTATTTTTCAGGCAGTCATACAAAAGTTACAAAAAAATTGAAAAAACTGTAAAATCATGTTCTATACTTACCTATAATTCTTAGTAAAAACATCTTTTATCCTCTATTACATGGAAACAATTTAATATAGAATACGCTTTCCCAAAAGGAATAAATGTTTTTGGGTATTTATATATACTTTAATGTATACAAGACATTTTAGACTGATTGAAATTTCAACTCATAATTTTGATTACCGGCACATAAGTGCATGCCCCATATTTTAGGCATATTTTGAGGGAAAAAAGTGCATCCTAATCGCTGGAAAATATGGTACTTTTCACTAGCAGTCAGTGATAGTAAGTAGAAAATAGTAAGCAAAGTATTTACTCATAACTTATAGCACATTTTTGCTGTTTTTTTATCTGTGTGCATGCATGCATATATAAAAAATTAAATCAATCTAAACATATGAAGGTTATTTAGAATTCCTTGCTACATTGAAAAGCTGTAGAAAGATCATCTCAAATTTAAAATGAACGTTTGATGGTGGTGAAGATCATGATGATGAACTAATGGAAGTTGATATTTTTTTTATAAATGGAATACAGATGTCTTATTCCTGTATGAGCAGCTACAATTCAAATTTTGATGAAGTGTGTCACATTTTCTCATTTATTTCTTTTTTGATGAAATCTGGATTGCTTCATTTCAAAAATGTTCACTTTAATGATAAACTGTTCTTTGTTTTTTAAGAAGCTAATATTAACTGCATTACATTTTGTACTCTCATTTGTTTGCACTTCAAAGTCAGTTTGCCTGTAGAAAACCATAACCTATCAAAGTAGAGTTTAATGACAAGTCTAGCCATAACATGAATATATGTAACAATCATTGAATAAAAAATTGTTAAATGAATATTTTAAAGTTATTAAAAGTTTGGTGCTGTTATACATGTTATCTTAGTCTAAGTATATATGCAATAGGTAACATGATAATTTATGTAATTCTAGGTGTACACAGTAATGGTTAAATTAATGAAAACTTTTAGTTTGCTAAAGAAAAGTAAGCAAGGCAAAACGAACTAGTTATATAATGAAAAATCAAGAACCAGAATTGAAAAAAAAACAAGCAAAGAACTGAACCAGAACCAAAAAATAGTGGAGCCAACCCATCACCACTGTTAATACTAAATTGATAATTCTAGAAAATATGTGCCATAAGACTAACATCATGCACATTCAGTTGCATACAGGATAATCTACTTGTTTTTTCTTCTTTGTAGGGTTACATGGCTGAGTGTAAGCGGAGAAAAGATCTCTTCTCAGAAGATCGCATTAGAATTATATTTGGGAACCTGGAGGAAATTCTGGACTTCCAAGTTGGCTTCTTAGCTCTCATGGAGAAGAGTGTGGACCCAGCAAGGCCTCAGGATGCATGTATTGGTCATTGCTTCCTTGAACATGTAAGTATTTCAGTCAAAAATAAAAAAGTTTGGAATATTATCTGCCTTTTGGTACCATTGCATGGTGTCTTCTGCTCTGAATCAGTGAGGAGGTTTTTAGTGTTATGATTGACTTAATGGTTTTTGGATTTTCAATAATTATTAAACTTTAAATTTTGATTACCAAAAATACTTGTGTATAGTTAGACACAAGTTTTCTGGGGATCCAAAATTTCCATTGGATCGATATTTTCATTTCAATATCTGAAAATTCATAATCAAGGTTTATGAATCATATCTTGGTTTTTAACAGCATTTAGCATCATAGTAATATCATACCATTTTGAATTTTTTTCTACGAAGTTATTCATCCAAATATATGCCAAGTGCCTCAAAAATGTCCTACTTTTTTAGGGAAAGAGTAAGTCGCATTTTTATGAAGACTCAGTGAGAAATGTTGTAGTATAGGTACATATGGTTACCTTCTTTCAACATGAATTTAACTTTTCATACTAATGTTAGTGTAATCATCCAAACCTATGGGATTCTGCATGAAGTTGCATTAAGCCAATCTGTTATTGCTATCTAATGTTGGAATGGTTCACCATACAATAAGTACATGAAAATTCTGTAATCCGAGAGGTTAGTTGTTCTTCAAATCAAAGGAAGAAGGGCCTAGATGTTCCTCGGTTTCCCATTCCCACCTTGATTTCAATTCAGCAACTCAATTCCATATTCAAAAGCAAGTCCTATGGCACCCTTGCATCAGTAAAATAATGAATGAGATTGCTTCGTATCATCCTCTCTTCCCATATCACTGAGATTCCACGTCTACATAATATCATATATTAGCAATTGGTTTTCTAATACTAAGTCATATGCAGCACAAAAAATTTTGTCGTAATAACTCTTGATCTTTCAAAAGCAGTTTTTTTTCACTTTTCGATTGCTCATAAAATGAACCACAAATGCTTTAATGTCGTCCTTTCTTTCCTGTTCATATAATTTGCAGTTTGTGTCTATTTGTTGAAGGAGACATTATATATGTATTTTTGTTATCAGAAATAAAGTAGTTGAGTATCGAAATCCATCATCAGGTTATTAGTTACCCTCTCTCTACAAACAATTTTAACATCACTAATTACAAGAAAAGACATTGGCTTATATTTGGGCAAATACTGTCATTACTCCTTCAGCTTTGTAACGCATTGTGACTCATAGTTTAAGAAAGATATGAGTAGAAATCAAGTAGTCAGTTGGTGAATGTGGGAAAGGACTTAAAATCATGTAGCAAAAATAACAGTACACTCATTACATTACAAATTTTTAAAGCTGAGATCTTAAACCTTAAACTAATTACCTATGTATAGTTTGACCCCCAATTTTTAGAAAAAATATTTGGGTTGAAAAAGTCGACTATGTTAAGTAAATATGGTAAATTAATATCCTTAAACTTAGCTTTTTGAAATGATGAACAATAGTTGAAATATCCTGTTGCTGCTTTTATTTGGATGTATTTTGCCACCTATGACAACATGGTGTGCCTAGTTGCCAGATTATTCACTTAAAGACTTGTCTCATATTTAAGTCTTGGTTGATACCTTTGAACCAGCCACACTATAAATCAAAGTAATTCTGCATTCTCTGGGTATTATAAGGAAAACTGCAGGTAGCACAGGGGAAAAACTAGCCATCCTGCCCTGAATGTGTGAATTTCACATTCCTTTCCACAAGGTTTATTTGGAAGCAAGCCTTTTTTCCAAGCTATTTTGAATTTTATGGTTTTATGGTACTCGCACTATACTTATAATCAGGTTGTATGGTGTATCATAGATTTTGAAAAGGCATTTGATTGAGTAAATTGGGAACACCAAATGAAGGGATTGCAGAAGATAAAAGTCGATTGGAGGGATAGGAGACTCATTAGAAAGCTGTACATATCTCAGACTTATCACCTGTACTTCTCAATGTATACATGGAAGAATTATAAGGGAGGCATGGAAAGACCTATAGGTGGAAGGACTTGGAGTGAATGTAGGTGGGGTATTGATCAATTCAGTCGTATTTGCAGATGACCAGGCTTTAGTTAGCCAATCAACAAAGGGGTTGCAGTCATTGCTGAGTTCAGTAGAGAGCCAGTTTGATATGCATGGAATGTAAATAAATGAGAAGAAAATTAAGGTAATGAGGTCCTCGACACATAGAAAGCCTAATATAAGCATTAATTTGGGAGGACATAAACTTAAGCAGGGTGGAATATTTTAGCTACTTTGGTCTTTTAGACGAAGATGGGCAATGAGACAGGGATATTAGATTATTTTTATTAGATTAGGTAAGGAATCTTTTACATAAAGGAGGGAATTGATAACAAGGATGGTAGGCTAGATTTAAAGAAAAGACCGAAACATTGATATGGGGCTTGGTTTTATATTGTTCGGAAACTTGGTTGTTGAGGTAAGATGGCAAGCATAGAAACTGCGGGAAATGCCGCGACAGTAGCTTAAACGGAGTCACCCGCTGCTG
>LYUA01000148.1:806591-822551 GCA_002093875.1 Calopteryx splendens
CATGGAACAAGATGTTCTTACGAAATACCGAACATATCATGTCACGAAGTGTTCGTCGTCGTGCGCATAGCGCTACCATCCACAAGGGTGAAGCAACTTTTAAACACAAAGGTGTTTAACCTTTTCAAAGAAACTGCGGGAAATGCCATGACAGTAGCTTTAACGGAGTCACCCGCTGCTGTGCATGCATATGCGAAAAAAGCATAGGTTGGAGGCTTTTGAGATATGGGTTTGGAGAGGAATGGAATAAGTGAAATGAACAGAAAGGAAAATGAAGAGGTTTTGCTAATGGTAGGTGAGGAGAGAGGTATATTGGGAGACATCCAAAGAAGGCAGGAGAAGTGGATGCAGGGTGTACTGAGTGGCGATGGGTTGTTGAGGAATACGTTAGAGGATAGAATGTTGAGTAAGAGTGGCAGAGGAAGTAAAATATTAGGAACGTTGATTGGAAAGAAGTGTGGCAGAAAATATGCAGAAATGAAGAAAGGGTTATTGTAGGTTTTAGGTCATGTACCCATCAGAAACCTACCCTATCCTGTATATTACCATTAATAATACTATATAAATACTTAAGCATATATATATCGCCCATACTTTTTTCACAAAAATATAATAACAAAGTGAATAATATCATACCACATTTGATCATGTTAAGTCTCTAAAAAGGTCATTTGAGCATGTTTATAATTTAAGCCAATCCAACTAAATAAAGAATTTTCCCAACTTCTTCAGCTTTAAAATTAGGATTGGAGAGTTTGGAAAATGTTATTGCTTTTTGGGATATTCTATTTTATTTTAAAATATTAAGTTTTATCTCACTGATGAATGGCATTTCCTCAGTTGCACAAAAAACTTTGATATTCTTTATTATTGGTAAAATTCCTCTTCTCATGCAAGCCTGTGACATTTCTCATAATTTTTCAGCGCTCAGGATTTAGCGTTTATTCTGAGTACTGCAATGGCCTTGCCCTTGGTCTTGGTACTTTGGGTGAGATGTGCCGGTCTGGACGAGTTGCGAGGTTTCTTGAAGCCTGTCGTCTTGCTCGGAGGTTAATTGATATTCCCCTTGGAGGTTTTCTGCTAACTCCTGTGCAGAGGATATGCAAGTATCCTCTCCAGCTGGCTGAGTTACTCAAGTACACTAAGGTACATATATGTATAATATAACAATAGGAATGGAAAACAGAGTCTGTTTGTCTTAATTTTTGCATGAAATTATAGGGATATTCATGTTGATGAAGGTTTAGGATACTATCAAACATTATTTTTCTCTATAAAAAAAATGGCAAAAACTTGCCTTTCTATTTATTCTAAAATCCTTACAACTGACCTTTGTAACATACTTGTGTCACATTCACTACAAAAAATTTAGAAAAATAAATTGACAGTATGAATGCTCATGGAATCTTATAGCAAATAAAATACATATACTATAAAATTAATTTCTATTGCAATGAGAACACATTTTAATAATGTTTATTAATTTTTCAATCATCATTGCACTAATTTTTTTTAATCAAATATATTTTAGCTAATTATGAAATCAAATTTTTCCTTATTAAAATTCATTTTTTCCACAATCTGAATTGACTGCATTATACATGCTGTCAAATTGATAATTATATGTGATTACACGTTTCACTCTTTTCTGTATTATTCATTTTATCAAACCCAAAGGTTGACCATCCTGATCATGACAAGGTAGGGGAAGCTCTTGAGGCAATGCGAAGTGTGGCTACACTAATTAATGAGAGGAAAAGACGCATGGAAAGTCTTGAGAAGCTGGCTGCTTGGCAGAGTCGGGTGGAAGGCTGGGAGGTGAGTTGTGTATTATTGATGCATTTAATAATTTTAATTTTCAATTGACTTTTTTACTATAGCATAATTTTGATACTAATTTGTCCTAAATTAGTTTTCTTTATTAACCACACTCTTTTGCTAAACATTTCTTAATTTTTGTAATCTGAAGGCTGGTACTTAGATTGGGGATTCTATTGAAATTTTTCAGTGAAAGGTTTATCACTCAATCTGCCAATGGATTGCAGTCATTAAGTGCAATATAGATCAGTGTGTGAAGTGTAAGATGAAGGTAAATCATAAGAAAATGAAAGTAATTACATTCTTAAGATGCACGAAAGATAAGGTGAACACAAAAAATTGGACAGGCTGAAGAATTAACATTTTTGGATAGTATTTTGGAAGATATTGGTCATAGGAAGGATATGGGGAGGGGAATTGCTTCAGCAAAGGGAGGATTTATAATAATACGGCCTCCGACTAAAGACAAAAATTGGGAGACTTTAATATAAATCTATGCTGTATTTTTCTGAAATTTTGCTGCTGGGGAAAGATAATGAGCATATATTAACTGTTATTAACTTTAAGTATGGAGAAGGATAGAGGAAATTGTCAATCGTGAAGGAAATACAAACAAAGAGGAATCAGTAATGGTAGAGGAAGAAAGCTGTTTGGGTAGTCAAAGAAGGAATTAGAAATAGCGGAAAAATTAGGGTATAGGTATTTGAAAGTAGGGTTTTGGAAAAGAATAGGCATTAAAGGGTGTCAAAAAATATGATTATTTGTTGAAGGATATGAGACAGTTGAAGTTTGGGAAGAGGAACTTTGGATATCCACCATGATGAGGGTTGTTTCTCAGGGAGTCTCAAAACTACCAGTAGTTAGTGAGTTAATGATTACTAGAGGTTTCCAAGTGTATTAAATTAGATAAACTAAATAATATGCCATTCGTTTTGTTTTGTGTTTATTTTTTATATAAATAATAAATTAACATAAATTAGGAGACAACATGCACACTAATTTTAAGCACTCAAATGATCATGCCGAGAAATAAGATAAGTACTTAAATGAAATCATGTCCAGAAACTTGGCTTCTTTAGATATTTGGTTGGTAAATGTGCTGAAAAGTAAAGAGATTTCACATTTATGAAGCAATATTTGTAATGCATGGCCAGTGCATAGTTCAGACCAATTAGAAAAAGTATTATATAAGGGAATACATGTAATTAAATAATGTCTTCTAGTTTTGTAAAAAAATGTTAAGGTAGGAGAGGGTGCACTGCAAGATTATAAGGAAAAGTAGGTCACATCAAGTCAAATAACCACTCAAGGTACAAGGCTGGGAAGGTGTCTACTGAGGTCTATCATTATTAGCCTTGATAGGGATGGGCAGATTCAGGTTTTTTCAGATCGGGAACCAGAATCGGATTCTTCCTCAGGATCTAGATCTCAGGAAAAGGCACTATTCAATGCACATGCTGTTCAAGACAAAAGAGTTGTTAAGATAGTGAACAATCAGACTCATGAAATCAAGGTTAGCTGCAGATCTCCACATATCAACTACGATTGGTCAATCTCAGGATTCTCGAGGTGTTTTTTCACCTTTCTGTGCACTTGTTCATAGATGTCTGGTATGATTTTATTTGCGAATACCTTTCGTCCAGGAATTGCATTGCAAGGCTCTGGGTGTGTCATCAGATTTCTAAACCCCTCATACTCCGCAGTACTGATAGTTAGGCCATCGATGAATATCATTACTGCAATTAACTTTTTGATTTGTTTTGACCATCCATCTGTTGAACGAAACTTGGTTTTGCAGTCAATTAACTGGTTTAAAGTTGCCTGTGTGCAAGAAAATTTCATTGAAAGGGGCTTAGGAGAAGGGCATGACGTTGATGCAATTAAAGAAGATGAAGAAGCTGGGCTTAGAGGGCCAAAAATCAAGCAATGAGAGGAATTGGGCTCTTCAGTGCATATGCTTAGTGGTGAAGTTGGGCCTATAACTTCAGAAAAACACGGTACTGATACAAAAGATGTTTTCTGACATAATGAAGGCTTAGTGCTGTTTCCATTAATTTTTATATGTAAATTGATGCACGCTTTATGCACAGATAATTTAATAGCTAGGAGGTAGACTTTGCATTTCCACATTTTTACACCACAGTACACAGAAATTGCATGTGTTTTGTTCTCAGGGTCGAGAGAAAAATGTTCCCATGCCTCGGAAAGTATTTCTGTAAACTTATATAAAATTAAAAACTCAAATTTAATATCACCAAACATTCAATCGATCAGAGCCAAAAACAGTTTCAGTTTACAACATTACAATGTCAGCCATGGCTGTTGTACATATTTACTACTTTGTCACAAAATCTGGAGATTCCATTTTTAAGACGAAAAAATATTAATAACTATTAATTTTTGATGTCTTATTGATAATAATTTTTTTAATTAATTTGTGAGCTTTCTACTCAGTACTTGCCTTCTGAGGTGCTTCTATTGCTAAGCCATCAAAATTTAAAATCTCTGATCTGGACCCGAATTTACACTGCCTTTGGATCCAGTTCGGATTTCAGTAGCGAATGAAATGAAAGAACTGTGGATCTTTGGATCCAACAGATCCCGTCCGACCATCCCTACTGAAATCCACTTGTGGACAGGAGATTATTTTAATAAACATACCATTTTATTAATATTTGTTGCTTAAACTTGAACTTTTTATGTCTTTAAATGTTCATCCGACACCCTTGGTTATGAAATCTCTATGTAATATATCTATATGTATGTAATAGAATAGGAAAATCATCCCATGTTCTTTTATTCATATTTTAGGGTGAAGACTTGATTGAGCGTAGTACTCAACTAATTCACCAAGGGGATGCTACAAAAGTCACCACTGGTGTCTGGACCAATTCCATATCACTCTTTCTGTTTGATCATCAGCTCATTCATTGCAGAAAAGTGAGTAACTTTTACAAGTTTTTCAGTCTGATATTATGCACATCCATTATTATTTACTACTATACACTACAAACTCCTATGTTTGTCCTAAATATTTGTTTGGATTTTATATCTAGTAAATTGATATTTGTATATTTGTTTGAAAGCTAATATTTTTGTAGACAGTGTTTAAATCTTCTCTTATCATAGTGTTATAATGACCTTGTGTATTCCACAAAGGTCAACATCAATATTGCAGAATTTAGTGTTTTAGATAAATAATATGAAGAAGTTCGAAATTTTTAGTACATAATTTATCGTTCTACTTTTTTGTGACTTCCTTTTTAATGGAAATTCAAGGACATTGTTTTTTGTTTATTTGGTTCGCCATGAGATGCCAATAGTGATTATTGTGTGTGATGATATCTATATTGCTTTTCAAAATTGACAGTAGCAGGTTGTGTTTATAACTTACGTATAGTCAATGTTTACGATTTTTATGGTTTAGAATCATAATGATGATGTACTTTAAACTTGCATAAACATAGCAAAAAGATATCCGCTGCAGATTGGTCATTTGGACTCCCAGCTACATGTGAGCATAATGTATCTTTTCTGGCATAAATTCCTTTTCCATTTACGGTGCCATTATTATGAAAATATGAATTTCATTTGATGAAACATACATTTTAGGCTTTTGATTATTTTCCTATCTATTTCTCATTTTTTCAATACACTCTCTATTGCTTGCTAGTGGCATTTCATGGAATTTTGTCCAGTTAAACTGAGAATCTAATTTACGTAGTTTTAGATATAACCTGGTGCACCATAGACAAAACCTAATCCATTCCCAATCAAGAAAATATTAGTCATAAAAATTGATTTGTATTTTAAGGCTTTTTTGTTTTGAAAATTACAATAATCTATTTTCCCTTATAGGACATCCTCAAACGCAATACATATGTGTACAAGGGAAGAATAGACATGGATACCAGTGAAGTTGTTGATGTACCAGATGGTAAAGGTAAGTCAAATTACCTACTAGGAAATAGAAATTGAGTATCATAAATAATTCTAAGCATATGCCATTCTAAACTAATATAATGCATCCATATCACTGGCTAGTTTCTGCATTTTTTTTAGCTGGGTACCTAATTATATATTTTAGTTTCTGAATTATTTTAATTGCCATATGATAAGAATGAGTATACATAAATCATTTCTTTGAAATGACACTTAAATTTCACCTGTAATTATGAAAAGTATAAATCACTATGCATTGCAACCAACTCATAATAATGCAAAATGCACAAGATACATTTTGTTGACTTTTGATGTTCATGATTTTTCATCAAATAAAAAAATTAATAAGAATTCTTAATCTTATGAATGTATAATAACTGTCATTGATTTGTTTCAGACCCAGTGGTTGGAGTTGGCGTAAGGCATGCATTGAAAATTGTACCGATATATGAGGGATTGACAGAAGAGACCACCCGATCTTCTACACTCCTCTTCTTCTGCTGTCGAAGCCAGGCAGATAAGGATGCGTGGTTGTCTGCTTTCCGACTGGAACGCAGGGTTGCTGCTGCTGTGCAGAGCACACCCATCCGCTCCATTGCCATAGCGGCACGTCTGGGCTCAGGCTCTGGAAGTGGTCGCCGTGGAGGTTCCTCTTCTGGAGGTAAGCTACCCACCTTTCATTAATAGGTATTGAAGTACATAATTAAAATGCCACTCACTGAAAAAATGTGAAAGTACAGTGTTTTTGTGCCTGCTTTATATAGGTGCATCACTCCCTAGTTATACCACGTGATTATGGGGGGTGGATTGAGACCCACTTTGTTTGTAAGGAAATCATGCTATAACCACTACAATTTTTTTGTAGTCCATTGAGTATGTAGAAGTAAAAGAATCCTACTAATTAGTCACTTTTAAACAAAAGAATCATGGCTTCATATGCAGTATAAACATAGCTATGCAAGCAAATGAACATTACCAAGATAGTGGAAAATGAACAATTGCTGAATATGTTTAACCTCTCCCCAGGGCTACACTTATGCTCAAATGAGAGAGATTTTCCCTCGGCACGGTATCCAAACAGATATGAGAGAGTAATATTTGTGATGTTTACTACACACTATTCTATGATTCTTGACATTTTTTTTAATATCACTTGCAAACCAAATATGTATATTCACTAGGGAAGGTATTTACACTTCAGTATGACCAGACAAAAATTTCTAATGACTTATAATTTCACATAAAAACATGAAGCTATAAATCAGCATTTATTAATTCAACCAATTTTTTTCTCCTCTAAAAGGTCTGTAATTTTTTTATTTTAGGTAAGGATCGCTTTTGCATCATATATAGCATCCTTGTCTGTGAAAGCATTGATAAGCTCCTCCTCTGATTCTTCTGTCTCTATGTCACTCTTCTGTGTCCTTTTTTTCTATTGTGAATCTACAACAATGTTTTTTGTCTGTTAAAGAGTGATACACTAATTCTTCCTTGTCAACCCCAACTGATTGTTCTCACACTTTGATTTCCTGTTTTTCGAGGGTATATCTGTCTGTGCATCACCATGCTTTGCAAATTGCCCACTGTTTTGCTCTCCATCTTTCTCAGTTTAATTCACTCCTTCAGCTGTTTTTTTAATCATTTCTAACATTACTAAAATGTGAGGAAGATAAGCATTTAAACCCTCCCAATATTACCCATGAACTCCACTTGGTAAATTTTGCTGATACTACATACCACAATATTAATTTCTCTATTCTTAAGTCTTTAGGCATTGTCTAATCTTCCTCATGAGCTGCTCTTAAGTATGGCAAAAAATCATTGGTCCCTGAAACTGAACGAAATGAACCAACCATTTCTCTCTTTCTATGTTTACATTCTCCATCCACCCAATGCCAGAGATTGGGGGCATTCCCAACACATCACTGCCATTCACTTCAAACTCTTCCCACCAAAAGAGACCTACCTGCTCTGGTCCCCTTTTCCCTCCCCTCCATCCTGCCTTTTGTACACAAACCTGACTGTAATAATAATTCAAAACAGTGGGCAATCACTCACTGAAAATGATGTAAAAGAATCAAAACTGATCAATACAGAAATTATTTTAGGGGAAAGCTGCTACAAAAATTGTCCTTTTCGTTCATCCATTTCAAATTTGGCTATGTGCATATTTCCAAAGATGTATCAGTTCAATGTTGATTTATTGAAGGTTGACTTCAGTTTTCAGAGGGCATTGCATACATTGTGTTGGGTACAATTTTATATAAACATTTACACAAGTTGCTAACTGAACACACAAAACCAATGGTAACTCACACTGCTATTGGCAGATACATTTTTAGTTCACATGTACAATCCCAACCTTGTTGTTCACCAGTCTCATGAAAAAACTTGAGAAGTAGATAGCAACATTGTCTTTTACATGGCATGGTACAGATACTACTTACAGAGTGAGTAATTTATATTAAGGTGGTCGGGGTGGCAATCATAGGTCATTGAGCATTGACGTTAGTACTTGTGTGCATCTTTTAGCATTTTTAGTAACCTAACTGAATAAGATTAACAGTCGTAAATACTGTATGGGCATGCTTGCATTCCACAAAGCATAAGTGGATTCGGAATTGGCTGAAAACTACAATAATAGGTGTTGATGGATGGCTTGAACTAACTCCTCTCTCCTCTATGGTATGAATTTGATTCATTATAATCAACATTATTTTCTTTAGAAACGGTTTCACCTATGTAGATACAGACTATTTATCAATCAGAGTTGGTTTATTTTTAATCAGCTTGTTAGTGCCAAGCTTATTTGCACTTGAAGTATGAATATGAACTTATTTGCAGTCAAGACATATAGTGATCAGATCTTGTTGCCTTAAGAGGTGAGAATTAGAATGCCATTGTTGTTTTCACAATTTGCTGGTGTATGGCATTTACCATTGTTTCATAAAAATAAATTTCATGCTTTATGTGATAATTACATTTTAATTCATCAAAATGAGATATGTGATTTGTTGGTAGGCTCTCATTACTAAATTCTGTAAGGGACATCTAGTTTGACCACCAGGAAGCATCAGGAGAAACAAGACATTAATGGCCAATATGAATGGAAAAGGTGGGGAAAAGGATATTGAGGATAGGGATGAGGAAAAGGTAACGATTTAGAAGGGATGGTGAAATAACTCATTGTTCTCGTCACTTGTGAATCCCTTGATGTTGGGCGTCAGTGGGACCACCTGGGTGTTGGTGACCGAGCGGCACATGACAGCAGATGGTAATCGGGGGAGGAGAAAGGTAGCATGTGGTGTAAGGGAAGGGAAGACAGCAGGAAAACAAGAGGACAAAAGGAAAGGGAAGAAAGAGGGGAGAAAATGTAGCACTGTTTCAATGGCAAGGGCATGTTCTTCAGACAAAGATCATAGAATGACTGCACTACAGATCATATGGAAGGCAGGAGGGGAGGAAAAAGGGGGGAGTAGGGGAGGGAAGAGAGGGGGATTAATCAGTGAGGGTAATTGGAAGAGAGGGGAGACTATGGGGCCCGGTCAGATTTTAAACTGTTAAAGGATTTTCAGATGTAAATGAATTCATAGGGGTCCAAAAGATGGTCGGGGGACTTTTTATGAGATGTAAGTCTGCGAGAAATATGGAGTGGTTAGTTTCTATTAGGTGTCTGGTGATGCTTGATTTTTCTGGTCTGTTGTATTTAAAGTGCATTAGATGCTCTTTGAATTTGGTGAGTATTTGACATTTTGTTTGTCCAGTATGTTTTGTTGCAAGGGGCACTGAATTTGGTATATACCAGCTTTTTGGAGACTGGGGGTACTATCTTTGACATGGGAAGGGTTTTTTTAATTTGAATTTCTTTGGAAAAGAAATAGATATGTAATGTGCTGTTTAAAAATAGAGGGAAGGCCACAAGTTAAAGAAGGATAAAAAGGAAGCTTAATGTATTTTTTGTCAGAAATTGGAGAAAGGGTGCTGGTAGACTGAATTAGGTAATATTTTGAATTTCGTTTCTTGAGGATTTGGTGTACAAGATCGGTGTTGTAACCTAAGGTAATAGGTATGTTTTCTATGTTTTGAAGTTCATTCTTCATAAAGGCATTGTGTATACAAGTTTGTGCCCATTGTTTCCTGTTTTTTCAGTGGATCATTTTGTAGCAGGATGTTGAATGTTGGAGTGGGAAGCAAACCTTCTCAAGCATTTTGATGTCTGAACACAAAATAATAGTATGTCACCTTTTAGTAGCTCCAGGACTTTCTCTTTGTGGCACTTATTACCCAGAATGGCAAGGGATTTTACAGTGCCACTAATGCTTTTTCAGAAAAATCAGTGGTACTGTAAACAATCACATTAAAACTCAAACCTTGATTACTTTTCTCTGTGCTGAAAAATATTTACTTTGGTCCTTGGTTTCACAACGGCATAGGCAGAATGGCAGTTTACGGCGTGGATCCCCCTTCCCCGTGTATAGAATTTTGTACATCAAAGGTTATGTACCTATTCCATTGTATGGAATAACGTTTTGCCTGAAAAGGCAATATGTTATTACGTGCAACATCTGGGGAAAATGTTTTTGCAAGGAATACCAGGAAATGTGTGGGGATTGCTTATCCTCAGTAGAGTGGATATCCTACTGAGGGAAATTATCTTTACCAAAGAGAGAAAATTAATGTGAATATTCAGCTTTGCAAATTAATTAAGTTTTAATTAATTAATTAAGTAAATTTTCAGGTCTTTTCTGTTAATTCCTCTCACATGTCAATACATATATACACGTTCCATGTCATGTTACTCATTTAATCTTTCCCTTAATATTACTTTCACACATTTGATCCTCAAAATAAATTTGAAATACATGAGTCAATCAATTATTTTTTTAATCCTTATAGGTAAACTATCAATAATTATAAGGATAAATTATCAGGTAAATTCATTTGTAACATAATTTGTTGGTAAAATAATAAATAAAGGAGTCAAGTACAAGATAAATGAAAATTAAAGATAATCAGCAATGACTCTCAGTAAATAAATTAGCCAAATTGGATAAATTAATTTAAATTTTAATAAATTATTAATCAAACCAGTGTAGCCACTCAGCCATTGCTGTGATTTTGAAAGCCATGATAAAACTGTCCCACACAATTGTTAAAAATCAGGACATCTTGATTTCCTCTCTAGTTCATGGTCCCACCTCATTTTTCAGAATTGCATGTTGTGAATGGGTGGAATTAATCTTTAAAGTATCACCTCGGGGCTTTCCTAGCCAGTATTAAGAATAAGACTAGGCTGCATGATTTTCCAAACACATCCTTGTGCTTATTTTCTTTTCTTGAAACATTTCCAGGGAAGAGTCGAAAGCGTGGAACAACTCCTCAAGAACTTACCAGTGTCCCCACTCCACCTCCTTCAGTGCCCCCACCCCTCTCTCCACCACCCCCACCTCCCCCCCTGCCTCCTCCACTCCCGCCGTGCCCTTCCCCGACACCCCCTAATCAGCAACAGGGTGGAGGCAGCACCGGTTCCCTTGGCAGACGTCGAATGGGTTGGTTTGGCTTTGGAAGTGGCAAGAAAGGGGCTCGCGTCAGCACCTCAGCCTCTGGGTCCCAGCAGCAACAGCACCAGCTTCAGCCCCAGCAGCTACCACCCTCATGATTGCTCTTGTGTTGCACACAAAAGAATTCTCTTCTTGGTCAACTTCCTCCAGATTGGGATCAGTTGTGTGCCCACTGGAATCCACTCCTACTTGAACGAACCTTGTTATTTCCCCTCCTCTGCGGATGAAGATTCACTTTCCGTGAAGTATTGTGGATTTTGGTGCTTTAGCATAGAGATGTTCTTGACTGCTCATTTCGTCCTCCGTTAATCATCTCCTCCTCCTGTGAAGGTGTTCAGGTTATAGTTAAACAAAGGTGATAATACTCTTGAAGACCCCAGCCAAAAGTTTTTGTTTTTGGCTCAAAGTGAGAGTGCTTGAATTTGGACGTGAAGAAGTTGTTCTGAATCACAAAAAAGAAATGATCTCATGGTTAAGGAACCGCAATAAGATGAACTTGGTTTTCAGAATACTTGACTGTGGAGTGGCTTGTGTTCCTTTTTCAATGATCTTTTTTTGTCATTTTTGTAACACTGGAATGAGAAATTTGTCTGTGTTAACTGGATTATCTGAGTGCCATCAGGTTCTATTATCAAATTTTTATTTAAGTCAAGACAGTTATGAATCAGATCAGATTCTTAGTTGGAAAAATATTGGTTGCACTGTGATAATGCAGGGGAAATGGCAAAGTGAAGTGCTTTCTTTACCTGACCAGAGCAAAGGAATTATATTTAAATTTATAGAATTTATGTATTTTAGTTTTTTAACAAAATAGGGGTTTATTAATTTAAGCCTTTGTATTCCCGATATAACATTAAATGAATCATTGTACATTAAATGGTGAGTATTTATTATAAAATTTTTGGCCTTGCCCTTGGTCCACCAGAGTATATAAAAACCAAGCATTGCATGATTTGTTACTGAAAAACCTGAAGGCCATTGGAGGTGATAAATTCTTAGGGCACCTTTAGAGACAGAAAGTTACTCCCCATGTGTTGCTCAAATTCAACCATGTTGTGCTAAAACTTTATTAATCTTATAAGACTCTTCAGAACAGATTTTTATTGAACTGTTTATTCGTTAATAAATTGTGCATGTAAAAATAAAGTACTTGATTAGTTTGTATACTACATATTTCCTTAAGATAAGAAGAAAAGTGCATATTGTTATGTTCAATTTAAACCATTGACACATTTTCAAAACAGCGCTAAACTTTAAAAGTTAAGTGCTGTATATTGTTAGTGTAAATAAAATTCTAAGTTGTATTTATACATTTGAATGTGTTACTGTTAAATTAATTATTATAAATTGTTACTTACCATATAACATGCTTCCTAGTTGGTTCCTATTTGGGAATCCGTTGTCCTCGTAGAGTTGTATCTTGTAGATGACAGTTTCTCCATCCTGCTGGCGTCTTCAGGCCTGAAGTGTCAATGCATGAATCTCCCCCGTCTTATATAGGGGTGATCGTGATGGTCCTTGCTCCTGATTGGTCAACTGTCGGTTGAGTCTCCTGTGGCCTGCAGTTGACCAATGGTAGTGCCGGGCTCCTTGAACACCCTTTTCCATATGTTGGAAAGGGGGTATCCATCCTCTTGATTGCAGTTGTCAGGCCTCTTGGCGATCTTTATGGCTTCTCGGATGAGTCTGGGAAGTACGAAGCGCTGCGGAAACCTGAGAACCAACATATAACATGCTGACGCAATTAATATTAAAAAGACCTTTTTAGACTCCTATGCTACAAATCAACACTCCAGTACATTTAGGTTACAGAAGCCAGAAAGAACCATAATAACTGTTCATTTATTTATATGTATGCACCTACAATTTTTTTGTCTTTCAGCAGTAAGATCCCGAATAAATAGTTTAACAATGATGTCATTAGAGATTCAAGTAACAACTCAAGTTTTTTTTACAGATTTTTTATTAAAAAATGGAAGTAATATGTGAAAAATACCCTTTATACTGTTAAGTTACTGTTCATTTAGCCAGTGTAGATATTTTTATGATACAAGAATTCCATTGGACTTCTTTATCTCAAGAAAAATAAAATCTCACATTTTTTATCTAAGAGACTAATGTCTCTTTTAAGTTTTACTTCAGTCATGCCATTGCTGTAGAAGATACTACAAGCTTCCACTTACACCTTTAGAACACCTACAAAAGCCTGGGGGGCTGGTTATTTCCCAATTATTTTGCATGCAAAACCCCTGTTGTTCATATAATAGTATCCCAGTGCCACTTTTTTTCTGCCATAGGTATTTGGAATCACAGTATAGCATTTTTGGAAATTACTAACAATCACCACTTCTTGCCTCTCTCTGTTACATTCATTTTCTATTTCAAGAGGAGAAACTAAGTACATATGTACTCAAATAGCAAAAGATCAGTTGTCTAAATACTACAGGTTCTCACACATGCATTTAAAATATTACTGATGTCATCAGGCCACCTGCTGTTTTTTGAGGGATGGTAATGTCCTGCTTCGTAGTGTTGATATGGCATTTGACCTACCATGGTGCTTCGTATCCTGGAATGCTGGCTGAATATCTACTCCCATCACTGTTTATCCCACACAGGGCTTGGTACCAGTGTCTGGCATTATGTCCCAGTATTGCTGTGTCCTGTCAGAAAGATCTAACAGAGTAGTTTAATCCTTCTACTACTTCTGATAATGCACTCAATCCACAAAATGGATTGTAGCACCCCCAGTCTATGGACCAGATGAATCCATCAAATTTCCTATTTAACACAAATACTGAGACATGCAGGGAATTCCCTTTGGGAAATCTTTTAAGTAGATGATGTATATTTCTACTTTTCTCTGATACATAGCTTCAAAAGGACGGGCATTAGGCCAATTCCTTGTTAAGAATTTGGGAACCTAGTTTTCTGTTTTCCCTGTTTATCAAATGAATTTCATTTTAGCTATTCTCAGGGATTTGCTAATATACATCAGACAAAACTGAAGTATTCATTGGAGGAGGAGAAAATTATAAGGCACATGCAAATGGATAGCCTGAAATGTGTTTAAGAAACAAGACTTCATTAGATGGGAGAAAATATCATAAGAAAGTAAAGGAGACACTTTGCATTCAGGAGTCCAAATATGAAATAGATATATGTAATCCATCAAAGAAAGTGTTAATTCAGGCATTGGATCAAGTTCAAAGAAGATCGCTAGATTTGTCAAAAATTGTTTCAAAAAGAAAGTGTGATGGGGTACTAAAAACTATGATTGAAGTCCCTCCAAACAAGTAGAAAGCAAGCGTAACTAATTCTTTTAATAAGGTTAAGGACACTTGAGTTTACTTGTGAGACTAATTTCTGCAGGAACCTTTACAACAGCATTGCTACTGTTATCTCCTACCCCTAATTGTATTGATGCCCTCAGTAGCTACCCAAATCAAACATCACAGAGGGGTTGACAAACTCACCTTGTAAGGTACTGGCTTCGGCTGGCCATTTCTACTGGTTCAGGATACACTTACAGGAGTGCCTCCATACCTAACTGTTCTACAATGGGTCCCATTAGGGTCTAGTCGACTATTTCTTCACAGGGGTGGAATAGGTGCAGAGGTCAGGTTCATTAGAATTAGCTGAATATAATGTGAAGGTTGAGGCTTATTATGTGCCAAGCAAAACAACTGGGGTAGTTACCCGAAAAGAGCTAGTTGACACATTTTATTAATGATCTCTGCATTTCTTTTCGGGTTCTCACCGCATCGGTTGGCTTTAGCAGACACTTTGGCCAAGATACTTGGACGACACCTTTGTCTTATGGCTGCATGGAGCAGAGGACTGCATAAATTCCTACTACACATCAACTCGCAACACTAGGCTATAAAATTCACCATGGAAATGGAGAATACGGTCAACTTCCCTTCCTGGATGTATTGATGAAAAGGAAAAACAATGGGCGACTTGGACATGCCATTTACAGAAAGAAGTCGCACATTGACCGTTACCTGAATGCTTCTTCGCATCACCACCCAATGCAAAAAACATCTCTGGTAGCGACACTGGTACAACGCGCCTATGCCATCTCAGATGCCGATTCGCTAGCTGCGGAGAAGAAACACCTAAGTGATGCGCTGTGCCGGAACGGCTACAGTAGCAATATGGTGCAAAGAAGAGTTACTGAACACTGGTACCAAGACATAGAAAGGACCTCCGAGACAGAAGAACGATCGGATCCAAAAGCATCCACCACGATCCCCTTCGTGGCGGGTACTTCCGAGAAGATTGCTGAGGTACAGAGAAAGCACGACGTCGCAACAAGGTTAAACTGCGTGACAAAAATATCTGACACACTACCAGGTGCAAAGGACAAACTTCCACAGAACCTGTACGAAGGAGTATACCGAGTGCCGTGGTCATTTGGGAAAGCATACATTGGCGAGACATGTAGATCAATGAGAGTCTGGGACAGGGCACCTAAGGGCTATGAAGAATAAACAGCATCAACTGTCGGCCATATCGGAGCATGCGTGGAGTGAACCTAGACACGACACATTATTTGAAGAAGCCGAAGTTATAGCAAAGGAGAACAAATACTATCCTCGGTTAATCAGAGAAGCAATTGAGATAGTGAAAATGC
>LYUA01000148.1:837908-850739 GCA_002093875.1 Calopteryx splendens
CTTGCCATCCATTTATATCTACTCATCCATTTTATATGTGAAGTGCCATCATTCGGCCCTAAGTTTAGAGGTAAACATGGATGTTCCTAATCATGACACCAGACAGAACAAAGATTGACTGATTACTCATAATACTAAAATGTACTCAAAAAGTCCGGTGTACTCTGGTATGTTGTTTTTTTTAGCTCATTATCTACTGAAATAAAAGTAATTAAATCTCTTTCATGCTTAAAGACTCAGCTTAGGAAATATCTAATTGATAAGTCATTTTATATAGTCTCTGAATCCCTTAGTATTTAATGTAAATATTTTAATTAATAGGGACATTATTAAAAATTTTTGATATTCAACTGTATGTATTTATTGGTTATGTAATATGTATTATATTTTTATACGAGTTCATCATAATTTTGATAATGATGACTTTCTTCGACCTCTCCTATACTTGTGCATAACTGTCCTGGGATGAATAAATTTACTTACTTAGATATACTAGAACTTCGAGGTGTGATGCATAGCAGAGATTTTTGGAGTGATATTTAGAGTAATATATAGTGTAGGGGAGGAGAGTCAACAAGGGGTAGCCATAAAACTGAATAGGAAACTGGGAAGAAGGGTAGTGAACATGCAACTGGTGAGAGCTTAGTGAAAACTTAAAGGCGGTGCTTAGTTTGAAACTTGGTTTCTGAGGGAAGAGGTTAACCATGGATTGAAGGCTCTCAAGATGTGGAATAGAATAGAAAAAATAAAATGATGGAAAATAAGAGGAATAATGGATAGAATGAAGTGAGTCAAATAATATGTGGCTTCTTGGAATTAAGGGTGTTGTAGGTATAATGGTAGGCAGAGCTTAAAAGTGTAGCAGCACCTATGAGTCCATCAAAAAGGTACATTAGCCGACTACTGCTATTAATAACAATATTTCTGAACTTCCATGAATGTTTCTATTATATTTACTTCATTACTGGATTTTACAAGCATTCCAATAAACACATCTATTTGTAAAAGTAGGTATAAAATAATTTTTACCAAATGGAAGGGACCAAAAATTAAATTTTTTTGACCAAGTGATTTTTTACAATGTGATTTCTCATTCAACTAGGGTTACACACGACCAGGAGTGTAAGGTATTATGAAGATTGCACAATCATATTTTTTTATTTATCATTAATCTGAAAACAGCCAATTTTTAGGCCTTTTAGATCAGATTATACATATAACGGATAATTATAAACACCCAAGCCCTAGGTGATGGATGAATATCCTCCTAGGTGGGAATCAAACCCTTTGGATTGACATGCGAGTATGTTAGCCTGTCGCCACTGATATATATAGGTATGGTCTCTCATTTTTTTAAAAAGGGGTACTGCAAGTACAGTATAAGGCTGAAGTTAGTGAAATGGATTCAAGAAAATATATGTAATCTGAAAATTCTAGGCCGAGGGTGTTATTAATTATTTATTCATGCCAAAGGAGGCATTGGCTGCTTGTTTATACTGTCTCCTAATGGAAAACTAGGTCTAAAATTATCAGCTACCATCCCTTTCATGCCTTTACAATTCCTTTTAGGTTATATTTCATCATAACCATTCTTCAGATAATCCTTGTGAATTTTTTCATCTTTCTGCCCCAAACTAATTTAGTACCAAAGGGTTTTGACGAAAGGGTTTTAGATGATCAGGGATGCTTTAAACTGTTTGAAAAATGTTTTGCCCTTCTAATCATAACTAAGCTACAAGAAAATCTAACCCAAAATGCCTTCAGATTGTAAGCCAGAAAAGCTAGTGAGCTAACTAGAGAGCAAGCTGAAATTTTCAATGGTTTTAGACAGTATTAAAACAAACATTAGAAAAAATAAGACACCTTGTCCAAGGGTATTGTGTCTGACTCCACTTATCCCGAATGATTCATTTTTCCCAATAGAAAAATGGCAGTGGATTGGAACTAAATAATTACTGTTGATCTAAGTATGTACAAACTATGGATATTGATTCATTGTATTCTGGGATTGTACAAGTATAAGGTCTTGAGTTTACATATAAGTGATGTTGGCATAGCATTGTATTCAATTTAAAAATTGTGACAATTTACAAAAACAATTTACATCCCTCCATATATGAGGCTTTTTAGTCCAGTGAGTATAGTGCTGAGCTACTAACCAGAGTGTCTGGGCAATTCCCCTGTGCACCCACGGCTTCACCTAATCTGTGTACCATTTTTTGGGTACCATGTCATCCTGGGAAATCACAGATGGTACAGGGAAAGGAACTGGCCACCCTAACCAAAAGTGTGAATTTCACATGCCATTGGCCTTGGTATTGGGTGAGAGCTATCCTCACCTACCAAACCAACCTTTGGGTTGATTACTGTGATTGATCTCTCCATATTACTGAGTTTTAGGCTTCCATGTGGCATAAAATATATGTATAGTTCTGTTGTGTTTAACAATATTAGTACAACAATATCATGTAAAATAGTTTTTCAGCCTGGTTAAAATTGAAATTAAGTAATGCTAAATGGAATAAATTCCTTAAGAAAGTAATTTTTCTACATGGAAAGAAGGGAAGATCACTCGAAAATCAATAAAATGATCTTTTTATTTGAATGTAAGATGCATGCATTTTTCCTGTGTGGCATATGAAATTTGTCCATAAAATCCTATCAAATATTTTTGTAATCTTTTTGGTTTGACACTAGTTTTATTGGGTGATAATTTTTCTCATGCTGTGTTATAATTCCAATCTTCCAGGGTTTAAAATGTGCCTTCAAATTATGCCGTTCTTGCTGCAAAATCAAGTGCAATGATGAAATCCTGGATTGTGTTGCTCATAGGTTTATGGTGAAAACTAAAAAATTCAGGCATCAAAAGAAGGGAGAAGCAGATGAAGGGCAAAAAATAATTATTAGCAATAAAGAAAATCCTGAAGAAGGAAGTATCTCCTGCATTGTTTCTGATAAAGTGGACAGTGATTTGAACATGAGTGAATCATTAAATTGCAACAAATCTTTAAACCTTCAGCCTACTAACAAATCTACTGCCAAGAGTTGATGACAAGATACAATGTATTGCCAAAATATGTCTACACATTTCTGTGGATTTTGTGATCTGATGCCATGTCAACAGAACATTTTTTTAATAAAATATTTTTCTAAATGTTCACGTGTCCAAGTTCTCTGAACTACTTCTGATTTGGTGTCTACCTTCTCAAGATGTGTAGGATTTAAAGATAGTTAAAAGTATGATGGGATCATTTTATATTTTATTCTGACTGCTACTTGCTATGAAATTTGATGTTTATATAGAATGATTTCAAAGTGTACTTAATGATGTTTTTATAAAATAATAATTTATTATTAGAACAAATGTTGAAAATGTGGCTGAGTCAAGTTTTAATTTTAAAATATGTAGTTACAAATTAATTTGTCTCTTTAATTTGTGGTGAGGTTGCTAATGAGCATTCTTTTAAGCATATGCTAGGATATTTTAATCAGGAATTTTAAAAAGAAATTTCTGCTTATATTTTACCTGCAAGCCCCTATAAAATAAAGGAATGAATTTTAAATTTGAAAAATAAGATGGCTGAATGAAATAATATATTAATTCTATAATTTTAAGTGCTATTATCTTTTGGTGAGAGTTTAAATGAAATAGAAGATTTAAGAAATTGCAGAGTTCTTCACTATCTAGCTTGAAGTACTGTACCATTAATATACATCTAGAAGAGCAATAGGATAGGGGATAACCAGGGTTTTACATTGGACAAGGGTATATCCTTTTGGGATTGGATCAAGATTCCACACTATGTTGGCCCTTTTCAAAATAAATCCAATTTTCAGCCATTTTGACAGTAATGATGAAAATAGTAATTAAAATCTTGAAATAATATTTAATAAAAAACCCAGTAAGTATGGGGTTGGTTCCAAAGTCCCTCCGAACATGCTGATGTATTTTGGCAAAACACCACTTTATTTTGCCCAGTTGAATTGTGTTGTGGAATTGACTGTTTGCCAGAAACAAGGTAAAAATTTATAAGCATTGAAGAGGCAACATACTAGAGAACTAATGCGTAACCTTTTGCTTTGGAAAATATGTAAGCTGAAACTTACTGGCTGCCAAGACACTACACATCAAACCATGAATTGTGTGTGTGTGTGTGAATGCTTTTCCATCTGCCAGTCACATTTTTGTTCTATCCATTCTCTTGGCTTTTTGATCCCTGAAAGCCCCTTATCCATTCTCTTGAATTGCAAAACTGCACAGGTATGAGTTATTATTGTCTTACTCAAGGGCAAGCTTGTTCTACTATTCAGAATTAAAAGGCAGTAACAGTTGCAGAAATATCACTTCTGTAAAAGTGGTACCTACTACTTTAACATCAGCTCCCTTTGTAAAAATTCTGATAGCATGTAGTTTCTTGGAGATAAAATCATGATGCCAATTATGTGCCTAACTGAAGTATTATTCCACTCACTCTAAAATAGGCATGTCATTTTCATAGCTTTATTCTATTTTTAGTCTTTAATGGAAAACTAAGAATTTCTTTAATCATAAATGCTTCAAAATTTATACAAAAAGATTCTATTTCAAAATTCTGAAATATTGGAATGAAATCTAATTTACTTGTCTTTTGAGACTATTTTATTGCATCTCTTTAATTTTCAAAAGATCAGCCGTAAGAAAAGAAATATTTTGAAGGAATATAAATTATGCAATGTGAACTTAAAGCTGCATCCTAGTATCAACACTTAACAATCAAATTTTTATCTGATTTTCTCAATTGTCATCTTTCACTATCCAATGTATGGCCATTTTATAGCTTTGAATTGATCATTTCTCAGGCTCCTAGTTCTTGCCAGGTTAATCAGTGCTGTCATTCGGACTGGTGATGTCAAACAACATCATCTTGAAATTAGTATTCATTTCAATATATTTAATCCTTCAACTATTTATATCTAGGGAATTTTAAGTGGCCTGATGAAAAAATATTCAAATAAGTAAATATCGACTACCTATTTTGGCAGCCAATTTGTGTACAGAGATCCACATAAAACGATGGTTCTCATTTTTATGTTGGCTTTTTCACTTCATGCCTTCAATTTTGGTGGGTAGGTTGAGCAGGTAAATTGACAGATGAAAACATATCTTTCCAGAATGTGGGAAATTTAAATGGCTTTACTGATTCTCACAGTTATGAGAAGGGAGGGTTTCAATATTGTAGAAATATTGCTTTTTGTTTTTTTTACAAAAACTTAATATGTACATTTTTTGATGGAATCATTCAAAGTGACCGACTTTAATGGTGAGCTTCCCATTTCTTGGGCCTTAACAACATCTAGGAGTTCATCAACCTGATACCGATTTTTCAATGGTAAAAGCCAATTTAAAAGCTCTTGTAGTTCACTCATGCAGAGCCCTGATTTATTCCATAGAGAAAAATCAGAGAAAATTGTAGTTACAGGTTTCAAAAATAAAATTAAAATAAATTTGTGCCAACTGTTGGCTGGATTCTGTGAGATGAGATATAAATGTTCTGTATTACATTCTTGACTGTCTTGAGAGACTTCATGAATGGCCTTGCATCTTTGATACATGTCCTCCCGATTGTTGATGTTGGACTGATAGGGATACACGAGTTGACTATGAAATAAGCAGGTATGTACACTCCATGCACTGATGAGTAAGCTGTTGTGTACAGTAAGGGAGTACACTGTAGCACAGTAGCCCTTGAAGCACATAATATCCTTGGGTAAGAAATTTCTAGTGAATAATATGGGATCCAATGTATGGCCTGTAACTTGGGTAATTCTGTTGCTCCAACCAATATGACCTGAATGAATCAAACAACTCTGCTAAATTTCAACAAACATGGATACCATGGGTTGGTAAAATTATGCCTGTATGGCTAAAGAATGGCAAAAGTTACTTATTTAAATAGCTGCAGTACTTTGATGTGAATGGCCAAATGCCACTCATTGATTGCTCTAAGAAGCAGGGGCTCATCATCATGCATGTAAACTTACACTAAAAAACACACAAAAGGTATCCTAAAATCTTGAGTAAATTATGCTGGGTTAAATTGGCCATTTGGATCTCAAGACAGGGACTGCCAACTCAAAGTAGTAAGCCAGTCAATGTTTGGTTAATGATTGGAGCATGAAATGTTGGATCACTTTAGACCTAAGGAGGATTGGAAAAGTTTGAAGATTACATATGAATAATTGTCTCAGATATTTTTACAATAGGTGAAATTAAAGATTGGAAATTACTTTCTAGAGTAACAGCCATAGATATCATCATGATGTGGGATCTAAAAATATAAATATGGAAGTGGGAAAAATACTCCAGAAAATTTCTAGAGTGTGAATGAAGAGTTTCTTTGATGCAACAAATGGATTGCCATGATAATGATAATCATCATGGCCATCATTAAAATGGCCACAGAAACCATGTGACAAGTGTGCATACCTACAAAAGCACATTAGTCATTGCCAAAGCACTAGATCATTTAGATATGATTCAAGATACTCCTGCATGGAGTAAAAGGTTTGGATCGTAACCATGAGTGAACTGTGGCTTTAAATATTGCACTGCGTAATTACTATCCTTGCTATCCTTGGCTATTCATTAAAGAGCTTAATGTTCATGCACGTATATGGACGCTGGGTTTTTCACAGTCTACAATACTGTATATTAAGTTTAATTAATTTCTTGTATTGTTAGCATGCACGTCAGTTTGAGAGGTAAGATTGTCAAGATTATCTCTCACATCTGTGAAGTGTACATAGATATGTACGGTCATAATCCTGCTATTAGTTGAATCAAGGTTTAAAGTGTTCTTTATATGCTGCATTGTAAATTAACCGATTACCTTATTTTATAGTATAAATGCCCAGTCTTTCCCAGTTCCATCTTACTTAAAAATAGCCCTAGTATCTCCCATCCACAACAAGGGATCAGTGATTGACTGAAAACTATTGGCCAATCTTCATCCTGTCAGTGTTTTCAAAACTTTTTGAAAAACTTATGTATAAACGTATTTTAAATAATCTTGAACAATTTAATTTAACTCACCCAGCTCAACATGGCTTCAGAGGGACAATCTGTCAATGGGACAATCATGATTTGACTGCTGGCACTTTTTTTGTTCTGAGTAAGGCTTTTGATACAATTGATCATAACATTTTATCCAGTAAATTAATATATATTGGTATCAATGACATTGCTCATTCATGGATAATGTCATGCCTCTCAAATCAAAAGCAAATTGTACAATACCGAGGCAAGTCTAATTGTAAGATGGGAATAAAAACCATTAAATCTGAAACACTTGAAGTGAGTTGTGGTGTTCCTCAAGGCTCCATTTTGGGACCTCTATTGTTTATACTTTTTATGAATGATCTTCCCCTTTTTTTGCCCAATTACAATACAGTTTTGCATGTTGATGACACTTCATCTATAAACTCTGAAAGACTTTGGATGATCAGCACTATGCATACCTTAAAAAATATGTCAGAGTGGTGTCTAAGAAACAACCTGACCCTGAATAACAATAAATCATGCTTCATACAGTTTCACAGTAAATATCTCTGCGACCAACTACCTTATTACTAAGAATCAATAATAAGATTATTCAATGCCTTTCTTCAAAAATTTTTTGTGCCTTCACCTTAGTAAGGATCTTAACTGGACTCTTCATGTTAGCAAAAGTAAAATTTCAACTGGCATTTACATGATAAGGAAACCTGCCCCAATCACGTCCACAGAAATATTGAAACTATTATGTTATGATTCACCCTCACATTTCCTATAGAATAATTCTCTGGGGAAACTGTAGCACTGCAACTAAAGCCTTCTCTGCCAAAAAAATCAATTAAGGCCATAGTTAAAATGTCCACCAAGTTACCTGGAAGACCAATTTTCAAATCATTAAATATACTTCCTTTACCTTGCATATAATACCTATATTTTACAATGCTGCACATTTGTCAAAAATAATCCTATTTTCGCAAGAAATTTCACTGTACATCAGCAGTCTACTCATGCCAAGGTTAATGTTCAATTAAATTTCTACATTGTGAGTACTGCTAAGTATGGACCACATAAAACTTCATCACTCATGTACAATAAGTTGCCCCATGAAATTAAGTCAAATCTCCAGATATTTTTAAGTGTCAAATAAAGGATTTTTTGCTGCACAATGGTTACTACAGCCTATATGAATATTTTTCTGACCGACTCCAGTTTCTTTTCAATCATCCTAAAAGAAGAGAAAAATAAGAGTTTTCGGTACATATGTATATCCTGTATGCTTCATCCTTTATACATATTATTTCTCCTATACTACCTGTGATATTGTGTTCTGATATTGTATTTTTTATGTATTTGCCATGATGAAGTCCATTGTATACCGAATACTTAATGTCTAATAAATATTATTATTATATATATTATATTTTTTATGTACTTCAACTGTAATATAGGTATGTACTAATTTGAGGGGTCATGTCTATTGACCAGCTTAGAAAATAAAAAGAAAAGAAATAGCACATATTTAACTTCCCTTTGATTGCCTCAGAGTTTTGGTACATTCTTTATATTTTAAGGTAATATAAAATACATATAAATGTATTTGGATCTTTTTTTTGCTTTAAGCCTATGATTTTTCAATGTCCTAAATTTTGTTAAGAGCGAATAGTATCCCTAATATAACACAAATACCAAATTAAAATTGATTTCATTGACATTATAGAAGAATTCAGTCTTATATTTTTTTGTGTGCATTAAGTACATAATTCATGCATGTCTTTTATTGACCATTCAAATTCAAAATGGCTGCCCATTACATTAACTCCTCAGCATTGAGCGATGTAGTCACAATGTCAGGTCTAGACATTAACTGTCATCAAGCAATGTACTCACTACATCGAGGTGGATGACTGCATATTTTAATTTTTGTTTTGAATTATAATATTTCTCAATCCCTGCAATGTTGATGTGAACAAAGTAACAGGGACCGGAAAAATTAAGCTTAATTCTTTATTATATATAATATTTTTAGTAGCAATATGTTTTACCACATATTTATTTAAATATCCTCTGACCTATGAGATGGGATTTGTTTAAGCCTCCTCTGGGCTTAAGGGTATAAAATCATTTTACATCACATTCGTCTTAGTGATGTCTTGGGTATTCATGGAAGGAGAGCATAAAAGTGGGCTGTATAATGCAGTTGAGTAGCTGCGAGGGTTTGCTTGCCAATCTTGTCTTATGTGCTTTATTTTTTTTACTTTCTACATAATGGACTAATGTAATTTGTATAAGGTATTAATCAACTCAGGTATTTTCATTCTCCCAAGAGATGCAATTTATGTTACATAGGTTCAGGTTGGATAGGTTAACCCCAGTTTTACAATAGCCCAGAGGGCAAAGCATTCACCTGCTACACAGAGGGTCCTGGGTTCAAATCTGAGTGGTGCCATTGCCACCTCCAGGATTACCCAAGCTTTGTAATTTAGTTAAACCAGTTTTTTCTCGGGGAACTGAAGTCACCACAGGGAAAAAACTGGATCAAACTGTCCAGTAAATTTTACATTCTGCCTCAGCAAAAAGAGAGACCTTACATTTGCAGTTAGTACAAGGTGAGTTTCAACATTAAGCTTCCCTTATTGTTGTGGCTTGGTCAAATGAACCAAATTGTTCAATACTAAATCAATTGATTTGTTTATAATGTGAAATACTACAAACTTTCTATAGAACTTTGAAATACTATGTTTGCACTTTCAAATTACTATCTTGCTGAGAAGGTAAATAAATTATATTAAATTAATACGTGGGGAAGGAGAAAATAGGGTATTGTTGCTGGGAGTTTACGGTCAAATATGGTTAAACTAATATAGGTGCCTATTCCAATTTGATGTGAAGCATCAAAAGTCTTAATACCTTGGTCCTAAGTTATCAAAATGCATACTATTTAGAAACTAATTATTTTAAGCGCTTCTATAATGTCATACTAAACTTCTGCCAAAGAATTCCTTGTTATCCCTAAAATGTTGTTTGTACATACAGAAAATCACTTACTTGCCTTTAAGTCAATTTAAAAAAATGTTAAGTAAAATAAATATACAATGTTTTGCATACCTTTTCACATTCATGTTATTTTACCATCCGCCACTATGTTTAATGTGAAGGAAAATTGTCCAATCTCCAATGTCCATATTTGTTCCTCTTTTCAGTTATAATGGATGAACATAGAAATAATTTTTAAAAATATTATCTAAAATTACATATTTTTAAAATGCCCTAATAAAAATTAGCTGAGATACTCAAATGCTTACTCATTAGCTCTAATAACAGCCATGTGTTAAACGAACTTAATTTAAAAACTCCGCTCAGTTGTCTAAATTTTTAGCGTATTAATTAGCAAGTATCAAAAATATTTAGATCATATTGTAGCATTAAAGAAACATATTTGGTAATAATAATTAATTTTATTATTTTTGGAACACTTACTAGAAAGTTTTCTACGAATATTTCTTAATGTTACTTAACTTGATGTGTATAGTATATCTCTACTTCATTCAACCGGAATACCCAATGGTCATTTTAGTGTCTGATGTTTATTTTTGAGGATGGCTATTCATTTATTTACGGCAGTAAAAACGTTTGATTTAACAAATTCAATTTTCAACTTCTAGGGTTCACGGGGTGAAATTTGAAAATTTTAACTGATTTTGTTGTTCGTGCGATTTCTTGTCCTTTGGCCAATCACTTTTCAACTTATTTCGGCTTGTTCAAAGATTACAATATGTCGCTGGAGCAGACAGCATGTGAAGGTTAGTGATGTTTCAACCCGGATGATAATTCGTCCACTCGTTCATGCTTTCTGATTTGAAATCTATCACATTCGATAAAAAGTGCCCATTTATCCGTTTGGTGACCGTCATGAAATTCACAGATAATACCCTCCACGCCGAGTACCTTTCGGAGTTTTCTTGTGAATATGAATTACCCCCAGCTTGCAGTTGCTCTTCCCGATGAAAGGTATAGTCTCTTGTCGCTTCAGGTTAAATTACAAAGGTCAAGATCATAAGAGAGGGGCGAGAGCCAAGATTCTGATCGTTTGTGTTAAGCCTGAGTTCCAACGTAATAATCTTGGCCCGGCTCTGTTAGAAAGTGAATATTAAATCAACCGCTTACTGCTCGCCTAGTCACTCCGCCGCAATGACAGTGGAGAGAAACATTGATACATTGGACAAAATTGCAGGTGGGTTACCTGACATCAAAATTGCAATTTAACAGTAAATCCAGCAAGTTAGACCGAAATGGATCCGCTACCTCTCAGTAACATTTAGTGCACCTGACCATTTAGTGATGGTTTGTGATAAGCGTAGACAGTCGTTTGGGTTCTAGTGAATGAAGGAATAAAAACAAAGTGACAGAAGATTTTTTACCTTCCCTTGTACATTTCAAGCTCACGATTGAAGGATAGAATTGTATAAGAAAGCAACCGCACTATTTATCTTTTCACTTAAGTTGCGAGATTCCAGTGTGTAAAATGAACAGGGCCCACGGTAAGTATTATTTTTGATGGCCTATAATCTAATTTTGTCATTGGGTTTCTTGCCCCTGGCTTTCCTCCTCCGAATCGTCAGAAAACTGATTTGTATTATCATTAAATTATTTTAAACTGTGCAACCAAGTGATTGAAAATTAAATTACTTTAGTATCTCATGCTATATTAATTAAAATATTAATTTCTTATTTGTATTATCGGGTCTGTACCTTAACCTCTATTTTCATTTATATTTAAAGGGATGCCTCGATAATATATTAAATGGCTTCTCTTAACTTCTCGAGTATGTGTTTTTTGCTCTTAACCAATGAGTTTGACTTTCTTTTTAGACTTGAAGGCATTTGAGAGGCGCTTGACTGAAGTGATTGCATGTTTACAACCGGCGACCATCCGATGGAGGAGTGAGTAGAAATTTTCTGATTAAACAATACTATTTAATCCGCGAGGTTAATGAATTTTTACAAATTAGTTCGCACAATAAAGAATGTAGTGGTTTATTTTGTATTATATTGGAAACTAGCATGGTTTCAGTTGTTTTGCTTATTAATTTGCTCGGAATATATAGTGTTCAACTATAGGTTTAAGTCTTTATAGTTTACAGACACGAAGGATACGAAATTAAGGCATCTGTCAATCATGGACATTTTTGTATGCGCCCGATAGAAATATAAACAAAATATACTTTGGTGTCTCAACAAGACACCATTTCCCTGAATTCAGTCAATGTGTTTAAACATCCAAACTATAGACTTAGTAGTTCCATTCCTCATATTAAGGCATCATCTGTTAACTTCGTCATTGGTGCATTTATGCATACATGGGTGTGTGGGTGCCTAAGAGCGAGAGAGAGAGTGATGCAGTTTTTGGGGAAGTGTACACAAAAGGAGGCAGACGACAAGTCTTAGGTTACCAAGATTCAGTATGCATATTCCCTGTCTCTCCATTTCATTTATGCATCCCATCTTTCAAACATTCCCATGCCAAATGCCCCGTCTCATCTGATTATCTTGACAAATATCCCTTCCTGTTCAATCCAATTTTCACTTATGTTTTAATAAGTAACTAGTGATGCTTTCCTTGAAGCTACATGTTGATTTAATGGGCCTGTCATTCTCTTATACAGGCTCTTCCAATGATAGTAAAATTGCTTAAATTGTTTTTAATAAGTGTATGAAGCTCAAATGGCCTTATTTTAAATTGACCATTGTGTTTAGAGACCTTCTAAATTTACTTTATAAATTCTCTGAGTCGATAACGA
>LYUA01000148.1:854033-888452 GCA_002093875.1 Calopteryx splendens
GATGGCGAACTTTGCCATCGTCTTAAGGGGCGTTCATCAACCCCCCTGAAGATGAAGGCAGAGTTCACCTTCGAAACGTCGGCTGCAAACGACCTGAGCTGTGTAGATCCCGAGAGAACTTCACTCATTCAAAATGCCGGGGAAGCACCAAATCATTCAAGAGCTATCAAATTTGGGGAAGTAAGACATTTATTAAAATAAATAAAATCAATTCCTCCCCCTCGAGATGGGTTTTAATGATGAAGCTACTTGACATTGTTATAAAATTTAAAAATTTGTTAATTTCACCAAGTTTTTAACATTTATGCTTTTACTTCCTTGGTTATATCTGAAGGATTATAGTCCCATTTTCATGTGTGTTTAATTTAGTGAGCTCTAAATTTTTTTAATACTTTTGCATGGAACTATATTTGCTTAATAGTCCCTAATAACTATGTACAGGAATATTGTTCAGATTAGCTTCATTTATACCACGACTTACAATTAGTATCCTGGGATTTTCTGTATGTTTGCAGGAGTTTAACTTGTATATTTTTACAATTGTATAGAAACACACACCTAAGTGAAGTCAATTGTCCAAGCATATAATGGAATGTGTCCTGAAACACACACCTAAGTGAAGTCAAATGTCCAAGCATATATAGGAATGTGTCCTGATATAATTTTCTCTAATGTTTTTTAATCTATAAAATGTTGGCTAATAGATTCTAATCTATCTGCACCTACACAATATCCCCCCCCTGAGGCTGCCAAAAGCACAGATTGCTAGTGCACTGGCCATGATAATAGGAAGAAATCTGTAAAGGGGTGATATGTAAATTTGTTAGTGCGTCCCTTACTTGAATTCTTGATAGTAGAGGGAAATGAATCCTTGAGTCTTACTGTTCATCTGTCTTTTTTTTTCTCCATTTTCAAATCTGCTGATATAGTGTGGCATTGTTATTTTTTGCATAAATGCAAGTTAAGTCACTTACCTAATTGATTCTTTATAGGTTAAATCAAGAATTGAGTTTGTGCTCTCCTTGTCTGTCGTGCATTTCATAATTGTGTAATGTTTTTGTGGTTTCATAGCAGTTTTTCAATTACTGGGAAGCTTTTTTCTGTAATTAGTTGCATTCTTGAATCAATTTTTTTTTTCAAATATCCCAAAATCTCACTGCACAGTCAACTTAATTAAAATAAAAACAAGGAATAGCAAGCTTCACCTCTTAATTTTTCTGTTTTCCAACTATTGTGCTTTCCAAATGTTAGCTTCTTTCTAGATAGTAGCTTATGTATTGATACTAAGATTTCTCCAAGTTAGGTCCAGCATAATGATGGGTTAAGTGGGTTACGTGGTCAAGAACTCATTTGCACACCTTATCATATGTCACTTTCAATATTTTTTTGAGTAAATGTTATTATGAAATACTGTCTGCCATTTGAGGAATTCAGGGTAACATGCCAAGACAATATACCAAGGAGGGAGTTTGAGAGATTCCAAGAGTTGTTCGTCCAACTTAAAAAAAGGTTGTGCACTGCCACCCAATTTTTTGAAATCCCCCAAATGTTTTCGATGGGATTCAGCCTCAGATGGTAGGGAGGCATCCTTATCACAGATTCCCCTTTGTCGGCTAGCATCCTATCCATCTTGTACACCACTGGTCCCTTATGCCTTTTAATTTTGTCATATAGTTAAACTTTTGTGTCCCTAGTTGAATACTCCACCTCCCTTGCATCCAGCCACACGTTCATAGTATCTTTCTTCGCACTACTACTGGGGTAACAATTATGCTGGACATTGTGATATGATGCATTGTCCAGCACAACCACAGAATTTGATGGGAGGTTTGGCATCATTTTGCAGCTTTTCAGATTGCAGATTTTCCAGCCACTTGAAAAAGTTATCGAGATTCATGTCCTAGTGGTAATCTCCAGTTTTTAGTCCAGATGTAAAGAGAAGGGCCCCCGTAATGACCCATGCAAGTCTCAAACACACGCACAGGGCTTACGAAGGATAACTCCCTGTGCCAGTGGCCCACCCGCCACTCGAAAAGAAGTTGCTCACTCTCTTGCTTGGGGTATGCGACTTTGTCTTTGCAAGGTTGGCAATGAAGGCAACGTCTCAGTGACATCTCAAAGGAGAGTGGCGAGAATGGTCATTTCACCCTCAGTTTTCACCCACACCCACCCTTGCCTATGCAGTTCTTCCAAATGGATTCGCCCAGGCCAAAAACTTGTTTCTGCGCACATGCCAGGAACTTTCAACCAAGCTATACATATGTAAAAACTAATGGAAAATGTGAAAAAGCAGAAAAAATATATTAAGGAGATGGAGGGTGGTCATACATTCACCATGGATATTCAAACATGGGCTTGGAAATATTTGATAAACTTTGTCTGAATTACTTTGGGTTAGGTACAAAATAAATAAAAAGGAACATGAAGACTCTTATAATTGAAGTGAAGAAATTGAAGAATGGTTGCTTTCTAGGATAAGTAATAATTAATGATCTGCGCATAATGCTAATTTAAGCTTTATTTTATTGTAAAGCATAAAATTAATAATCATGTTTATTCGTCCATGTTCTTTCCACTGGCCTATAAAGACAGAGGTCATCAATACAAAAATATCCAACACAAAACCAAACATTTCACATCACACAAAGCATTAAATTATCATTCATTCAAGGAAAAATCTTTGTAAAAATAGCCTACTCATTAATTTTGTATAAAAAGTTTTGTGAATGTGTTATGCTTTTAGTTTATTTTTGAAAGTAGGTATAGGTAAAACTTGTTTAATAGTTATTGGTAATCTGTTATATATTACTGATGCTATATTGTTGTGATCTTTTTGGCATAAAGATGATTGATAATAATATTAATGTACATATTTTTTACATGTCTCATGTTGATGAGGAGCTCAATTGTTAGGGAATATGAGGGGATATTTATTGACAAAAAAAGGCTGAGTTATAATTGTATGGAAATGGAAGTATCTCAATGGGTTAAAATAATATTTTACCAGGTGTAGGAAATGAAACTGCATATTGTTTGAATGGTTTGATTTTTGAGGAAGAACACTGGAGCAGAGTACCCACTATTTCCCCAAAATATAATTGCATACAATAAATGAAAGTGAATTTTGGAGCTGAAAAACTTGGTCATTGATTTAATCTCTACAGATAGAATTAAATATTTGACGAGTTTGATACATATTCAATGTGTAATTAAAATGTTTCTTACAGTTCTCCTTGCTGTTGTGTCAATATGTACAGCTGCAGGGGCATGGCATTGGCTATCAGACCCACAGACATCAGCTGTGTCATTCACTCAGTCATTGTGGAATCATCCATACTTTACCCTTGCCAGTATTATTCTTGGTAAGTTGTGCATTTCAATTTTATCTTAAGTTTTCAATACTTCATCTTTCTTTTATTAAAGTAGTGTAAAAGTAATAATCCAAAATGCAATATGTATCATTGAGTGGAGATAACTGAATTATAATTTAACATGGCTGGACTTTGTGTGCGATACATTATTCTCTCCCCCTTTTGGGAACACCGAGGTTTGAGGTTTGCTGCGTCTGGTATATTTTTGTGGTCCAGCATTTATTTAAAATTGCTTCAGTTATCTTAGGGAGCAAAGTCTTCACTCATTAGGAAACTTCTTGCAAAGCTGGAGAGATGTTGAACCAAAAAATTCTGCAAAACAACTTAAACTCAAAAGTTACTACCGTAAAAAGAAGCAGCTGCGATAGGCAATAAAAAACCTGTACACAAACTAAATTATTTTCTAATTCAGGGGGTCCATGAAATTGGCCAATGGCAGAATTCTAGGGTTGGCAGATGATAGTGGCAATAAGGTGTATCCCATAATATCAAGTTTATGTGCTGAGAAAAATTGTTTTTTCTATTGCCAGATATTCAGATGTGGGAATCAGTGGCATTTCTTCGTTTTCATTCCAAGTTGGTTCAAGATTCCTGGTTCATTGTCATGAAGATTATCTAAGTTATTAATTAGTAATGTTTTATTGGGCATCAGAGGCCTTAAAGGAGTTTTAGAGCTACTAAACTATCAAATCATAAGGGAAGAATGTTAAATTGTTCATGTCTGTGTTATCCATAAAATTGTATTTGTGGAAATCCTTTAATTTTGTTGAAAATAATACTTAATCAACTTATTTATTTTTTCAAACTGACCAGTAATCCTGTTTGTGATGGGCATACACAAAAGAGTGATAGCTCCTTCAATCATCACAGCAAGGACACGTCTCGTCTTAGCTGAATTCAACATGTCCTGTGATGACACAGGCAAGCTGCTCCTCAAACCACGGCCGACCACAAATACTTGACCCCTTCCCATCTTTTCTCCTGGGTGACCTAATTGTTCCCCTCCCC
Organism: Calopteryx splendens; assembly: GCA_002093875.1. Lineage (NCBI taxonomy): Eukaryota > Metazoa > Arthropoda > Insecta > Odonata > Calopterygidae > Calopteryx > Calopteryx splendens. The sequence continues at coordinate 858,413 of LYUA01000148.1, forward strand.
TGCCCTCTCCTTGTCCCAACCTTCCCTGTTCCATGTTTACCTCGACTTTAAGTGAGTCCCGAGTTTGCCTCGTGGCACATAATGTACCTGTTGGTGCTGAAGTCACCTTTGAACACTTCTCAAAGCAAAGGAATAGCTGTCAATTTTCTGGGAAGAAATGCAAACGCCACCATTTTGATGCTTATTTAGGAGTGCCGCATAAATTAAAGGACTGAAATGTGCTCATAGCCTTGTTGGCGGATGGGATGCATCACAAGTTTTTTGCAGAAACTGTTTACTGTTTCCTCAAAAAGTTTTGGTGCTGGTTACACCTTGAAGGGGACAGATAATGGTTTGCGCTGTGGTTTATGTCTTATGCCTTCCATTGTGTATACAAGTATCCCCTGTTAATCCTGCCTATATATACTTTTGACTGAGAAGTTTTTGGTGAGGTTCAATGTTGTAATAATAGGTAAGCCAGGCATTAGAGCTGTTTCCATTAAATGGCATATTTTAAATTTACAACATTGTTACTTCGAAGAGAGAACAGAATAGAGAAGTGAATGCTTAGGAAGTCACAGTGAAGACTTGTGAAAGTGATGCGCGAGGTGTGTATGGTTGTGTGTAAATAGTGTCATAAATTTGTAAATATTTGTTTTATTCTAAGTCTCTATCAATAAAGTTGAATTTACAAAAAATTAAATGTCAAACTAAAAGCTGAACATCATCATTGAAAGAGAAATTATTACAGATTTTTAAATTACAACTTGTATTGTTTTATTACTTGTTGAATTATTTATTATAAACATGGTTTTGATACAAACTCATATTTAAAATATAAAATGTGGAAGGATCCATACAGTTGAAAATTGTCGTTAGATAGATATTTACTAGCCTTGAAAGTGACCAGGTCTTTTTCTCACTGAGTAAAGGTGGAACTTAAATTTTGCAAATCCAATAAATATGTGATTGAAAAAATTGATTCTTTTGCTGAAGTCTACTGTCCGATTCATTAAATTGTACAAAAAAGATCCCCTGAGATCAATTTTTTAGAAAGGTGCCTTATCTCCTATGTAGTTCCAAGTTATGAAATCTGAGTCTACTGAAAATGTGCTGCTTTGCTAAGTGAAGAGTAAGTGAATTAGAGCTGTGAAATTATTTAGGCCACATTTAATCATGATAGGTGATCCATTAATCACTTCACCCATTTATTGGTGTTTTTTGAACTCTCAGCCTATTCCATATTCTGTCAAGTATGAGTTGATGGTGAATTTCATGGCTTGCATAGGAAGTTTCATAATAAAACTACCAAAGCTTGTGAAGGAGTTCCCTTCAACTAAGAAGTGATGAACAAATTGAGGCATGTTTATGGCAATACACACATGATATGTCATATTCTTAAGGTCTGTTATGTAACACTTGAATCCTTCCCCAGTGTAGCACATCATCTATCACAGCCCCCTTTGCTTATATAAATGATTTATAGATGTCCTTAAGGTGGCTGTGGGTGAAGTAATGACATAAGTGATGTTTGTGCAGTGAGAGGGTTTTGTGAAATTGGCATGAATATTAAGACGACATATTGACTACAACTGAGTCATTCTCCTTTACCTTGCTCCTCCAGTCTTCTCCCTTCAGTCCATTATTGTTTGTCAAAAAAGACAGAAATTTATAAATCTACTTCATCATTTTTTCATTGTGGAATATTTCCACCACATGAAATCGGGATTAATTTGATCCTTGGCTATTCATTTTTAACTTTTCATCCATTAAATTTCTATGATCTCATTATAGATGAATTAACTTAAGATTTTATACCGAAAAGAAGCAAATGGGGTTGTTCTCTTAATCTCAGCACTGCTGCTCAGATAGAACTACATTTGTGAGTGGCAGTATAATTAATTGTGTCAAATATTGAATTTGGTGGCTTATAAGATGCATCTTTATTCCAAAATTGTCTCAAAAATCACCCTCGGTCCTATGTGTGAAGATCCACCCTTCCAAAGGCTAGCGTTCACTACTAAATGCTATGTTTACATCAAATGGTTAGTACCACCTATTCTGGCTCCATTATGTTTATATCAATTATATTTATTTGTATGTAATAATTACTGTTAATTGAAACTACAACTTAGTTGTCACAGTGCCTCTATTTCATATGAACTGTTAAAACTTTTTTCTTGAGTGTGCCCTACTAAAATGAGGGTATCATATTCGCTGGTGCATCTTATATGCCATCAAATACAGTAGCTTTAAGTTATATAATTATATTTTCTTCAAATATTACCTCATGATATTGCTGTATTATCAAATGTGAAGTGAGCTACGTTCAAAGTGAGTCTAAAGAAAACATTTGGTTAATTATGCTTTATAATACACATACTTCAAAGTAGTTAAAAGTCTAGTTAAAAATGTTTTTTCTATTATAGTATGCAAGCATAATCTGTAGCAAGGGGAGGAAAATATGATGTTGCATTAAAAAGATTAATCAAAAATAATTTGGTTTCGTCATAAAAATAACTCCTTTGCAAAATTAGCATATTTATCTTCAATTTACCTGATGCCAAAAAAATACTTTTTATTTATGTGAAAGCCTAATTCTACTTCCACTTGCTAATTCCAGTTGGCATAATTTTTGAATATGTTACTGGGTGAAATAAATTCAAACTTCCTGATTCGACCAATAGCATGTCAGGACTGACATGGTGGAACTTATTTATAATAATATCTGTTGTAGCAGTTTTCCACTAAAATATCTTCTATATTTCCAGTTTCAATGACTGAGGATGATGTAACAGCATCGAAACTGGTTATTATAACCATTATATAGTGGAAAACTGCAATGACAGCTTTTATCATTTTTCTATCTCATCCTCAATCACCAATATGGATTTTGGACAAAGTGAAGAAATCCTCCCATCAAACTTATCTTTAAATATCTGCCAGTGACTGGTATAATTCATCGCATAGGCTAAATGGGTAGTAGATTTGATTTTGAGCATTCTTGTTGGCAAAAGAACTTCTAAACTAATGCTTAAAAGATTTCCAAAGGCTCGCAAACTCTTGCTTTTTAAGTAGTGTGTACTTTTGATGCAAAAATCATTTTTAACTGATGCTAATTCAAACTTAACATGGTGATAGTGATCAAAATGATAATAATATCAGTAAGTATTAAAATTTCACTCCTCTCCAATATGGAAAGTCAAGCCTGCAGTATAATGTGTAAAGGGAACTGACAAGCAGGAATATACATGGGGACAAGAACCACAGAGAGAAGATAATTTTGCAGGGTTTGGAGTATTGCTCAGGCTGGGACCTCTGCTGGATGTGTGTCTTCCTCATTACCTCCATTGATGGTCATTTTCTTCTAGTTTCCTCATAAAATGCCCTGAGTCTTGTTTTTGTCGTTATTGTGATGTCGTTTGACATTGTGGGAGGTTTGCCCACCTGGGTTATGACAAAACAAGGGTACCTAATTGATTGCATACCTCACACAGGTGAGAACCTGAAATTTTGTGACATCACAGTGTTAACATTTTGCATTACAAACCCAAGGTTCATCGGCAATTATGCTTATTTTTCCCCATACAGCCCTTTAAAGTTATGGCCTATAATTCAGAATCTCACTGTACAAAACCTACTGAAGCACCATTTGGATGTGTTTCTTTTTTGATAGCAAAGGTACATCACTGTTCTTGGAGGGAATGATGAGCCTTGATATTAAGAAAATTGAAATATTTTGAGGAAGTGAGAAGTTGGCAGTAAGGAAAGTACAGCATGATTGAATTTTTCATTTATTAATTTATTAGTGTTCAAAAAGTTGGTGTTAACATAGTTTTCATATAAATTTATCGATGACTTTCATATTTCACAGCAAGGCATGCATGCCACATATATTGGAACATTTTCAACTGAAGTATCAAATGGTGGACTTTTACTTGGGGGTTTGACTTTGAGATTGACTTTTGGGAAATATGAGTTTGTTGAAGGTTTTACATCTCTCTGATGCATCTCCTATAGCTAACTAACACAGTCTCGGCTGGTGAATGTATCTGCATCAGAAGAGTTTTAGAGGTAGCAACTGCCCTGATTATGAAGGCACCACAGTGGTTCCAGTGCATCCGCTCCCACTCCTCTCTCAACAAGTCTCTCCCTATGTCTTAACATTCGGTGTTCGGCATCCTTCCACCCCTCCTCTGGATCGCTCCACAACCGTTCCCCCATTGCTGCAGCTCTGGGCCAGATTTTAGAGTCAAGTGAGGACCCATCCACCTGTTCACTCCACAAGGCAGCCTCTGCTCCAATTACGTACTCCTTTGCTCTTTCAAGGGTAACCCCTTGTTCGGTTACCAACTGCAAGGGCCTGTTATCATATTGCACTTGCCAGCCCTTGTATGGAGAACACCAGTTGACTCCAGAACCAACCCAGGCACCCCAACCACAGTCAAGGTAGAGAGCATCATAATTGGACATGATAATTCGGAATCCGCCCTTCACCAGATCACCAATAACCTTGTCCTGTCCTGTTGTCCAGATCTGCACTATATAAGTCTCATTGTCTATGTTGTCTGCCACAGAACCAGCTTGTATAAGGTGACTAGTCCATAGGGCGACAGGCAATTTCTTACCATTGTTGGCCGTTACCAGCTCAGTGTAAGCCTTTCTTTGAAATTCAGCCCAGATGTTAATGAAGTCTTTCTCAGTCCTTCCACCATTGGGCATCCTGTTGACGACTTGATCAGTGGAGTTCCAGCAGTTAAAGTTGACTTCGTCACCGCCCATGTGGAACACATCAGAATCAAAGAGACTGAGCATATCACGATAAATGCTCTGGAGAATGGGGTAAACACCTGGTTCAGTTGGATCCAGTTGGCCACAGGGAGGTTCCACACAGTATGATTGCCATGGTTCAGCATTGAAGCAAACTGTCAGGTTCGGAGCCCACTGCCAGCCCTCACCAACATGAGCAGGAGCATCTAATTCAGGTATGACCCTGACTCCCCTTACCCTAGCATATTCAACTACTTTCACGACATCTTGTGGAGTGTAGATCTGAAATAATGTAAAATAAGTTAATTAATTGATAATGGTAAAAACCTGTATGCATTCTAATTAGCATAATCCTTAGTAGAAATTAATAAACATTTAGCAGAAGTTTCCAAGGAGCACTTGAAACAATATAATTTATTCCCCTAGCATTCCAGCTATGCTCAATTTGTTTGTTTTATTGGAATCGCTACCATCAACATCCTTGGTAGGAAAGAGTTTGTAGAATAATGATTATGGCATATGGTCAGTGAGAATGTGAGGCATCTTGGCATTAATTAAATGTGCATGGTCTCTTTAATTGACTTTGTTCTTATTTAAGAATAAGGACAAAAGCAAATATGCTTAAGAATATTCTTCCCCATTGTGGAATATAAATACAGATACGCTTGTATATGTGCACTGTATTTTATGATGGAAAAAGTTTTACTAATATACCAAGTAAATTCATGTACCCTGTCATTTTTGGATATGGATAGTATCATCACAGTAGGATATTATTTTATGAAGTGTCATGAAATTTATTGTGCTAAAATATAATTATATTTGATCAGAAAGTGGTGCATACTAATCAAAATGCATACCTACTATGTAGGTGTAGTCAGCTCAAACAATGTATGAAATCTACAAATTGTAACCGAGCATCATGTTGTCTGATTGGGGTTGCCCATTAAGAAATATTTACATTAAAAATTGTTTTAGCTCTGAAAAACTCAGTGTAATTCTTTTCTCTTCCATTTAGTATTCGTATTTACAATGCATATCTGTATAAAACTACAGAGCAGCTAACAATAGTTTATAGGAATAGAGCACATAATGCCTTTCCTCACACTTTTTTTTTAATTTATAAATTCTCTGATGATCTACATACCTTCTCAGGAGAAATGGCTCCGTAGGTGCTCATCAAAGGAAGGGATGTCGAGACAAATGGGAAGGATTGCGAATCCGTGATGTGCCAGTGAAGGGAGTTTAATTTAGAAACTGCCATTCCATCGATGGTCTTCAGGATTTCAGGCACAGTTATGAAATTCCTCGATGAATCAATTAGCACGCCACGATGAGGGAACATTGGAGCATCACTTAGGTACAATGACGTTGGAATTACTACTCCCATGGCTTGTACATTATCCATGACTGTCAGCTGAGATATTGTTTCCAGGCCATTGCGTGCACCGAAGAAGTTGACAGCTTTGATGCGTGCATTTAGGTCCATGCTGGGTGGGGTAACAGCTGTGGAACAGAAAATATACACTTGTCAGTTGTTTCTCCACAGATGTTTCATTACTTTCATAGTAATTTTAATCTCTCTAAATGCTTAAAACCATCCAAATTAACAAACTATCTTAAGCTCTGTTGATGTCCTAATTATTTTAGAAGATGAAACATTTTTTCAGTCAAATTACAGCTACTCGTGGAGTTAATATCTAGTTTTGTGCATTGATTCATATATTGATGTTTTTGTTGCTAACTAGGGAAATTACTGATGCATCCCAGCAGATTTATAATTGACAGAAAGAAAATAGTAATACCTTTTTTGAATGATTAAGTCATACATTGGTAGAATATTGCATTCTATTAAGAATAATTATCATTAGGTACCTGCTTTGTTTAAATGATAATATTTTTATTCATCTTCACTGATTTAACTATATTAAAGGATTGGTTATTTATCAGTTAGTCAACCCCTCAACATTGAATATAGGTATTTATGCCAGGAAACATCTGAGTGTTGATAAAAGATTATCTTTCAGGATAGTGATGCTTTTATCTTGAATTATTACCTCGATTCCAGTGATAAACAATTACATATTAACTAAATAGTATGTATCTTTGGATCAAATAGATCGAGTTTATAAATAATGGTCGTGGATGCTATCCAGAAGTGAACATGATTTATGGAGTAAAATTTCCCATTGAATATTCATGTGCTTTCATATCTTGAGCCTGGTAAATAATCAATTTGAGATTTAGGGCATTTAAAAAATTAATATTCCAAGCGTATCAGATGAGAATTTCTCATAATATTTATTATTTGCTATTTTAAAAAAAATCTGTTGGGAGCCTGACCAAGGCATAAAATTCTTGAGACTTAAATGTGATCAAAATGACTTGTTGACCTGACCTGGATAGTGTGGAACTCTGCCTAACTGAAAGGGAGGGCATGTGAAATCTACTGACAGGTTTTGTGTTGCCATGCAGTACTTTATATGGAGTTAACGTCACAGAATTACCTCAGGGGTTAAATCTCCTTAACCCTTACGTGCTCAAGGTGCCGATATATTTGCATTCCATGTTTTGCTTAAAATGCTCATGGTGCCGATATATCGGCTTCAGTTTTAAACTAATGGCATACGAAATTTTTTTTTAATAAATAAAATTAATTTTTAACATAAAATTTTATTATTAATGTACTCTATGATGTGTTACCAATGTGTATTAAAATTTTTTATCTACTAGATCCAGAAATAAGCTCACAAGTAATATTTGAAAAACAACCCTAATGATTTTCAAAAATAAGCTGTGAACTTTCTGGGCACGAAAACCGAAAATGCCGTAATTGATAGGCGATCAAGCCTACTTTTTATCGACCTATCTTCCTCTCTTCGGCTATCACTCTTTCTGCTTCTCAGGAGGCTTACACCTTCAAATGACCCAGTCAGTTAAACATATTACTAGGTATCAAGAATATACGCAGGAGAACAAAGGCATCCATGGAAAAGAAGCTGGGGGAAATGAAGGCACCTACTATACATGAGAATACTCTGATAATATTTTCCCATCCTCTTATATTTCAACCTTCCAGTGCCCACGGTCAAATGAGACTTCGAACCGATGAAGACAAAACGGTAATAATTTTAGGTGAAATAATATAGTACTACCAACGTCAAATGTGATATTTCATAGGAACTGACTTTATTTAGGGAGCACTCTTCTACTTTCAATAATTCTATGGTAGGTATGCACCATTAAATTTTATAAATTGAATGAATTAGGTATTAATAAAAATACTTTCGAAACGTCTAGAGCAAATACCACTAGCAGGAAGAGAATTATGTTCTTAAATGTACAAGCTTCCGTATTGTTCCAAATCATGGCCACTTATTACGTATTACATGGCCTTTAATATCAATCAATCACAGTAAGCAACCCGAAGGTTGGTTTGGTAGGTGAGGTTAGTGCTCACCCAATACTAATCCCAACGAAGTGCGGCATTCACACATCAGGGTAGGGTGGGAAGTTCCTTTCCCTGTGTCGCCTGCGATTGCCATGATGATATGGTTCCCGAAAAATGACAGCTTGGGTGAAGCTGAGGGTGTCCAGAGGCGTCACTCGAAATCGAACCAGGGCTCTCCGGTTAGTAGCTCATCGCTCTACCCACTGGACTACCACACCCCTCTTTGTTATAACCATAAATGTTTGCGATGCAAATAATTAGTAGTATATATTAATAAGAGTAAATAAGTGCATTTCATCTGAAGTCATTGGTTATTTGGCAAGAGAATTAAAAGAAAAATGTTCAGCTTAAGGTAGGTACATAGATTACTGAAAAAATATAACGGACAGAAGTTTCTTTCTTGCTATAGTGAGTAAAATGGAGACAAACCTATTTATCTACATACCTTTTCATCGGATTGCAAAAAATATCCATTCTCACCAAGATTTTTGCGCTACCATACAATGAAAAGTTATTTTCTGATAGGGCATGAATTATACCGTTAACGAGTTTTTGTCAAATTATTATCTTGTCCCAAAATTCAGTTTTAATATGAATTTGAGTACTAATCGTGTGGTTACATAATAACATTATGGTTTTTTTATTAATTTAAAAGTCTTCAACATTTTTATAAGGGTCACTCGACCTCACGGCTACCGCCAAGGTCTACCACGTACTTAAAACGAATATATCCCTACCGAACATTAATTATAACATAATTTAAAATTGTTCATTTTCATACTCCAAATGACTAACAGTATTAACTCAAAAGGAAATTAAAGCAAAAAGATTAAATCGATTTCCACAAATGAAAATATTGCACGCCCACGATCATCTCTTAACGGGCCGTCATTGAATTAAAAGTAACCCTTATGCCGTAGGTTCGATTCTGGATTAGGGATTAGGTGTATTATTCCAATGTGGTATATTCTGTTCTTATTCCGAAAGGTGTAATAAGATATGAACTCGGCGTCTTGGAGAAACAAATATCTAAATACTACTCGTAGATGGAAAAACTATCCAAAAATATATTACCGCATACTGCATTCTCATGCTTACGGGATTGGATAGGCTGAAACATTGTTCAGAACAATTAAATGCAAAATTGTTTCGTTTCGATAACGAAGATTTACAGCGAAGACGTGGTCTCTTGATACATTTGTGTCACGTGTATGAAGGGAGCTACGCTCTTTGAGCACATCTAGAAACATAGGCAAATCTCAGTGTTAAACCTTACGAGACAGCAATACTCGGAGAGAGGGAAAATGATAAGAGATATTTTCGTCTGTGTTCCTATAAGAAGCCATAATAACAATTGAGTTTAGCTGGTTTATAAAAATTGTGGTTAACGGACAATGGTTTCTGCACGCTGCTTGCAATCGCGACCAGATTGTCACGAAAACAATTCTATTTTGAGAATGCTTCTTTTGGCGATGACCTCATTCTTCTTGTATTGTAATCCTGGCCCATCTTACCGAAAACCTCTACAGCAAGGTCAGCCGAATGCTTCAAGGCTGGTCTCTCTCTCGAAAATGGTAGAAATTTCTACCCAAGATAGTTGTAGTTGATGAAATAAAGCGGTTCGCGTATACTGAAAGAAAAGCCAGAATGCACCCTAGCCATCCAACTCACACAGGCACGATACCAGGGTCCGGCGGGCAGACAGGCTAAACAAGGGCATGGGGGATGGAACCGAGGTGCAATCGAAGGAGGACTCGGATTCCGAGTGAGTTACGGCAATCTTAGGCCGGAATGTTTTACTCCAAGCGGACACAAGCAGCACCTATTCCGAACTCACGCTGCTAGGGCACCGACAACGCTTCCTATTTCACCAGGCGCGGTTACCCTCGGAGTTGGGGTGCAGCCTTCTCACTCACTAGGTATGTACCGTACCCCGACCCCCAACCTTTCCCAGCAGCGCCAGGGATACCCAAGTGCGACTGATTTGCCCGTTGGTGCCTTTAAACGATTATTTATTCACTATTGAGAACATTTTTAACTGCCATCAATATTATTCACGCAACTTAAACATTCTTATAACATTGCTAAAAGGAATTCTTCGAGAAGTAGCGTAGAATGCTGAATTAACAAGAGCGCAGTCGTTATATCCTTCAAGGATTTTACGTTTTGATCCCAAAATACTACATCTAACATTTGCATGTAGGTTATAGTTTCTGACTGTTTGGTCTTCTACTGAACTCGCATTGTTGGCCATATTTTAATTCTGCGAAGTGAAATATAATCTTCGACGCTATTTGCATTGTACCTAATCTCTGTCGGAACAGGTAGTGACTAACTTCGATGCATGGATAAGTTTTAAAGACATAACCGAATAGAACTTGAGTGTCAATATCTCTCCGATGTTGTGGAGAAATGCTAATGTGTACATGGACAGGGTATGGAATTTCAGGGACATTTTTGCAATGCACCTCAATTTCGTTTTTTTTCCTCTTCCCACCCGTAACCATAAAACAAATATTGGCATGAAATCACGTAATTAGATTTTTGCTGAAAGTGAAACATACCATCAATTTCGATCTCGTAACTTTCATCCGTGTCCAGGGTGAGCTTCTTCGTCTTGGCGTCCTTGAGCGTAACCTTCACCTTCAAGTGTCGGGCGTCCCAAGGGATTTGGTCCTTGCGGTTGGCCGGCAGGATCCGCTTTACGTTCCCCTTGAAGATGTCGCTCGCGGATTTGAGAATCGGCACGAGACTGGCGTCGGCCTCCACGGGCCACTCCACGGTTACGCTGTTCACGTCGATGAGCTCGAACTTGGACTCGTTGCCGCGCTGCAGGCGGCCCGTGGGGCGAGGCCAGAGGCCGCCGTAGGGCCTGCATGTGGACATGCAGACGTCTAGGGCGACTCCGTTGGGGTTCATGTCGAGGGAGACCTTCCTGCAGCCCTTGGCGGCGTCGCATTCCCACCCCCACACCGCGCCGCTCGCCCTGTGGAAAAAGCGAGAAATAAGTCGTCGTTGGTGTTGGTATTACATGGTTGATGGTCCCAGAATGCTGACTGTCAAAATTGTATGTTTCGCAACGTTTTGCTCTACCAGACAGAGGTTAATGGGATGGGATGTCTAATCATAGTGATTGGAAGCTGGCATGCAAAATCTTCCGCTTCAAGAAGATCTTTGGTTGAAGGCACGGTTGCGAAGGTTAATGGAGTATATATGAAAACATTTAACTACTATGGCCTAAAGAGTATTCTTTTCACTGGAACAAATCTCCTCACTCCTTTCCTAAGTGTTTCAAGAAAGCAAATGTTAAGGCGAGTTTCACGGTTTCGAATCGAAATCATGATAAATTTATTAAGTGGAATTTATAAAGTTTGTCTCTTTTTCTTCCAAGTCTTAAGGTGTATTTCAAAAAGTAGAGTACGAGTACCTGAGGAGGTACGAGTATATGCATTTAGGATAACTTTGAGATCAAAAGAGAACAATATTACTCGTGATCTAGATCCTTATTTAAGTACATAGTGTGCTCTCTGCTAATTTTTTTATCCGCGGTTTTCTATTTAATATTACATTGTATTGCGTATTTTTTTTGTTATTCTTTTTATGTATTAAGCTGATTACATATCATTAATCTGCCACATCAATTTTTTTTTCTTGCGGCAAACAAGTTTCCTCAATGGGAAATTAAAAAAACGTTTGAAAATTTGACTGATTTTGGCTTCGATGGATATAGAAGCAGGAGGAGAAAGCATGGAGTCAAGGGAGAAAATCCTCATAGTGTACATGATAACGATTTTTTTACCGATCAAACGATAAACCTCATCTAAGGCTTTGTGTTTTGTAAGTATTTTTTTTCCGGGGGGCAAAATTCTACGCAGGGGGACAGATACATTTGCCTCCCGTGGAAAATCCTCCGAGGGGTACAGCGGCTCCCTGATTCCACCTCGCCTCTTCCTTCACTAACTCTCAAACGGTTTGCTACGAGTGTTTTCTAAAACATTACCCTCGAGTCACCGGAAGTATATTTTATTCGATTTTACTCTTCGATATTGACCACACTCGTAGGAGCACACTGAATACTTCCATTGCTATTAAAAGATCAGTTAAATATTTTAATAGAAAATTAAACTGTGGATCCCTTAGTGTTGCCATTAAGGAATTGAAAACGGAGCGGTATATATGTGTACGTGCGACAAGGAAACATAGGTAATGGCGCATTACATCCTTACAAAAATATTTGCTAGTCATGGCAAAAAGTTTACGCAAATTAACAACCTTATCCCCATTCCTTAATCATTCGACTCGCCGACCACCCATTGTCAAGAATGCAGATGGTTTAAAATACCTGAAAAGTTTCGCTACCGCTACTAATGGATTATTACTTTGACGATTCACTCTCTATTTTTGGCGATCTCTAGAGTAAATAAATATTTTGGAAAGTTTTACCTGATAATAAAGCAATCGATGGAAGTTTGTAATTGTATATCCAGACATAAGCACCTGCTATAGCATAGCATATCAATTTCATTGTTATTAATCTTGTTTTTTCCCTTCATTCCTGATAGATCGATACTGGCGGCTTAACCACTGTCCTCGGGTTCTCCACTAACCTACTCACTCTAAAGTTTCTGTTAACTTCATTTTCAATATATTGTGGTAAAAGTGTGATTTTTCATCGAGTTTAATTCCTTAGAAATCTTTCTTCCCTATTTAGGAAAATTCACGAAATATTTACTATTGCATTGGTTGTGTACTGTATGTGATGTTTATTTTCCAATTATAGGTATACTTATTAATTATACCGTTAACGGAAAAAATATCAAGCGTAGGCGTTGATTACGGGTCATTCACTAAGCATCTAAAGTTTTGATTACAGACGTACCAATGCTAATTGTAAGTGGTAATAGCTTTGTTGGGAAAATCGAGTAGTTCGAAATTCGCTCATTCCACGCGATCTCTCTCTTTTGCGTATTCAAGTTCCTTTGAAATCTAGTACTGACTATAATTCATACTACCTACCAATTAAGTCGAAGAACTCAGATCCTAATTATTTTCAAATAATGCAGTAGAAACCTTGCTTTTCGGGGAATTTTGCGTAAAACTGATCATAGTTCACTGTTCAAATATTGTTTCACATACGCAAACATACCGGCTCCGTATTTCCGTAACCACAGAATTATATATGTTTCTCCGATGCGGCTCAATTTTCGTTTACGTATTCCGTCGTCAATCATCATGTTTTGCTTCGGAGAAGCGAAGGGAATATTTTCTTAAGTAATAGTATGTACAATAGTGTTGAGCGAATTCAGTAGCGGGCGCACCTGGCAGGACAATTTTTCCCGTTTAAGGTAAAAAAAACTTTTAAAAATAGCTTCAAAGTGCACACAAATTTAAATAGTTTGGTTTTAACATGCGTTTTCCTTTTATGAAAGATTTCAATTCACAGCCCCATGATAAACTTCAAATTCCGAATGCTATTTCATTTTTTGAAATTTTACACTGTAGCGATTCCACCGGAACCTCAATCCTGTAGATTGTTTGATGGGAGATCGATGGGGAGTGAGAAGGGGCTCTATTTTATCTTATCTTATCTCGAGTCAGTATATCTCGGATTTCCCGTAACCTAGTGTTGTGTGTTGCTGGTACTTTCCCTCGTCCGTAACCAAAGGATGAGGATTTTCACTGCACATATCATGCATAGAAAATAATTAGATTGACCCCCGTGAACGGTAAACAGAAGACTTTTTTAGGTTACGTAAGCGATTAGGGGAACAACGATAGGGCGCCGGGGGCGAGTAGGTTCCCGAAGTTTAATTAAATAATGTTCTATTTAAGAATATCCAAAACTTCTCAGCCATAGCATACGACCATACAACCGTAGTTTTGTGTGCAGATTATGGACTATGGATTTTGAGTGAAATGAGGAAGTTTCTTCATCTAGGTCGCATTGGTGCTGGCACACTTAAAGAACTTAATTACAAAAGTTAACCCAATTAAGTTAAATTTAATATGTTTTAAAATGAGTTAAGCTAACAGTTGGATCCCCGTAACATGAATTTCAGTAGGGTTGAAACTGAAATTTTATGTTGCTCTAAAAATTTACCAAAAAATAATTAACGAGTCAAGAGTTACTCGAAAAGTTAACTTTTTCGCTTAGCGTATCAACTTTTAACGCGTAACTACCCAGGTCTGGGGACAGGTCCCAGAAACTATGGGTACTTGTTTTATTATAAGTAAACAGTCGATTAGAGGTAGGATTCGGACGGTCGACAACACATCGTCGTGGACTTCTCAAGCACTTCAGTACAAAGTAGACACCGTAGACACCTTTTGCTCTACCCACGTGATTTCCTTCTACCGCCTCCCCCTTCTCCTCACCTCTCGCCTCCTGGTGCTCTTCTCTCCTCCTACCCACAATTATTTTTTCTCAAAATCGCCTCTTAAATGACTTAAAACTAAAATTGAGTCTTATAGACGACAGGGGATCCCATGCCATATCATGCTCTGAACGACGCTTTGTGATCTTTCGTAGCAGGTTTTTAACAAGCCGGGCTGTTATCCTATCTCTTGATCAATGTTTTTTTGGAATGGTCCCAAATCCCCGCCACAGAATCGATGTGAGATTTAACTCACGAGAAATAGCACCATGCCTTCACTTTTTCGTCGTTCTCTTTTTAAAGTATGAGTTCCACAAATTTCTATGCACAGAGCAGCACCACAAAGACCACTGTTTTTAAGATTAGTTCAATATTTTGATAACCTTCTAGTGTTTTGCATGGCGTGCAAATCTCATTCGAACGCCTTCAAGAGTACGTGTCTTCGTTTGTTCGTTTACTCATAATTCATAATACTCATGATTCATAATTCCTTGCATATTTTAGTAATTAAGTAGATATATTTTTGTATATATTCAATACCCCATTCGTGTATGCTCTGCTAATTGATTGGAGCATTACGTGATCGCATTGCACGTTATATCCCGGGAAATTTAGGCATATTAAAACCTTATGTCGTTTTCTTTTTCTTGAACTGGAGGTAATTTGGATATTATGTGTGTGTGTATAAGGAACAACAAAGGTCCTATTACGATTCCCTAGCGGGCACCGGAAATTAGTTGTACGCACGGGAACTCAAGCCGTTTATTTCTATCAATTAATTGCGGTGGAGAGAAAGTCATGGATCCAGTTTATTACTTTCTCATATATCCCACAGCCTCGACTTAATCAAAAAAATTATTTAAATAAATAACCGCGTCTGCGATGCTGATCATTTCCCCTGATCCTCGCATGATCTGTCATTTCTAAAGATATGGTGGTCTTTAAATGTCAAGTTTTTATTGTTGAAGAAAGTCATATCGCTGCTTGCAACGATGAATTGTGTTGTGAGTGAAGTGTATTACAGGAATAGGAGGCCAATGAAATTGGTCCGTCATTTCAAAGATCTTATTTATTTCCACCTTTAAAGAAAAGTATGACATTTCCCATTTATTTTTTAAATTTAGAATATGGTACATATGGATTGCATTACATATAGCGATCTTTCAAGCATTGTAATCCAAAACTTTCGACGGACTTTATGCTATTTTATATGCCGAATACCTTTTATTTCTTTCACCCATTCTGATTTCTTAACTGTTCTATCATAGTTCGTTACTTTCGAGTAGAATTTATTTAGAAACACGAGTCGAGTTACAATTATAAATTTCGAGGTTTCAATAACGGCTAAGTAAAACTTCCAACTTATACCCGTGCGTGACGAGTCCAGGACAAAAATCAAGGAGAAGATGAACTCCGTTTAGCAAGAGCTCTCCACACCTTATCACCGCTTCCGCTTTCCACCCCGAAAAGAGGCCCCCATACCCCTTGGTCTGACTCACGTACTCCCGCAGGAATTTTCAGGTCACGTGAGGATAATAGTGGGAGGGGAGTACTCTTTTCGTACGTTGGGAGACTAACCGTTGACCTTCACATTTTCAAATCGCCGAAAACCATTGGACAATTACGAGCTATATGCTGTGTACACTCGGCGCAATGTTGACTTATACCTTTTTACTTGGAGTCCCTGACCGCAGTCCCCTCTTTTTCTTCCTACAAGACGTTTATCTATCTATCTATCTATCTGCCCGCCATAAAAGTCTTGCTTCCCCTGGTGAGGGGACGGGCGGAAAACAAGGCGGAAATCAGGGCCGGAAAACTTGGCCGGTTAGCTTGTTGCACGGTATAGCCTGATGCAGGGGTAAGCCGTGATGCATTTTCGAGTCGTAGGCATGAGACGAGGCGTTGGCGCCTTCGGCGTTCACCGAAGGGCGCTAAGTCCCAGAAGGGTAATTGTCCCGCAGAAGGGGAGATGTCCAAAGAAAGGGGGAATAATGACTGACAAAAAAAATGCCACACAAGATTTTCCATAATTTTAAATGTTGATTAATTCGTAGTCTCGAGTCAATTTACCTTGGCTTCTGATGCAATTATCTAAACTTCATCTCTAAACTCTGAACCTTAATACCTATACAGTCACTTGGCTCTTCTCCAACATTCTGTTCATAATTCACATAATATACCATTGTCATTTGTAAACTGAAACTAGTGACCCGATAGAGAGCGTTCGAATACTGCCCCGAGAGTTCCCAGTGCAAATTTCTTGGACAGTCTAAGCGTTGCGATTTTCTGGGCAGTTGTGGGCAGCACAGGGAAAGCTGCTACCTCCCTCCTCGCTGATGCATGCATTTCTCTCGCCGTAGGGCTTGGGACGAGGTGAACTTTACTTTCATGCATTAAACCAACTTCGGGGTGTTTTCTGCACTGAACCTTCTCTCCTCCCAAGCATCGGAATGCAAGCCCTGACGTTTTTTTCTCTTTATATTTTTTCGGGAAGGGGTTTAGAAGTGGCCTAACGAAACCTTTGGGCCAAACCCCTTTCCACGTGATATTAATAAATACAAAACACTCTTTCTTCAATTTTCACTTAAATACCGAGAAATTCTGGGGAATTTATTAAATTAAAATCAGTCTTCTACCCCTTCATTCACCGCAGTTCTTATTCTATCCCTTTATCTCTTATCTCTGGACCCAAGGCATCTTAATGCTTCTTTGCATATTCTTCCCGTGTCTAAACTAATTGGCCTATTAAGTAGTTATTACCACCTATTCTATTTATCTTCAAAGAGTATCTTTCGGTTCGATTACTAATTTCCCTCACTTATCTCTAAGAGATGGCATTGTTTTTCATCTTGTACCCCTGGACAATTATTTCACCTTCCTATAAGGCGCGTCCATGTATTCCTTCGTAGCGACATGAATCTTCTGATATTTACCGTTCCTATTTTTTTTCTCTGCAGCTCATGTTATTCCTTTATTATGATCTTCCCAACTGCTCTCTAAATTTTCCTGATCCTCGCAGTTTTTTAAAGTGCTTTTTCGTCTTTCTTTCCTTCTTTTCGCATCCTTCCTTCCATTTAAATATCCAGTTTCATTTCAACCGCTAAATTAACCTGCATCCCTGTAAGATATGCGAAATGACAATGCTATTATTGTAGCTATAATATAACCTTATTCTTTATCTCCCGGTATTTTCCATGTAATCTATTGTGCAACTAAATAAATAAATATTATGATTCAGATGCATCAACGAAAGTTTCCAATGCGTGAAATTCCGTCTTTTGGTTCACGTAGGAGAATCCCAACTCATCATAGCGCTGTGTATGCATTCAAAATCTTAGCAATAACATTTAGATATAAAAATAGGATATAACTATGTCATGGCCCATCTATCATTGTTATTTTCCTAGCATAATAACGTGGTAAAGTCACTCAAATCAGTGCTCCTCCGTAGCGACAGAAACGTAAATAAATAATAATAGTCCTTAATAAGGTAGAATCTTGTAGGTTGATCGTATGAGGTTTAAAATTAATTAATGCGAACGCAGAAGATGAAAACTGATTGGAAAATTGTTTGAAATACATAAATAGAGAGATTTTAACGTCCAGATACAAGATTGGGAACACCGTGACAAAACCTGAAATACCGAGTAGCCCTATTCAAGGAAAAAGGGACGACCTTGGGGGCCAAATTCTTACTCCTAAATAAATTTTCCAACCTGTTTCAAAATACCAATCGATCCATGTTGAGTGAAGTAATTCATAGGCGTAGTTTTCCGAAGACCGATTCTCCCAAATTTCCATGCCTGGTGCTAAAAGAAGGGAACACTGAACCTCTATTCAGCAAAACTAAAAAACCCTACCATTTCTTTGCTTATATGTTCAACATAAACATAGTTTTATTTTCTAAAAATATTAAAATTTATTACCAATACTAAACCAATAATAATTTTCTTAAGAATGATACTCGGATTAAGTAGGATGTGTCGTAAATTAAAATCTATGTACACCTTGATGGACTTAATAAATGGAATAAAAGTAACGAAACAAATTACCAGACAATATAAAATGTATTGTGATTTGAAAGAATATCTCAATGTAAGTCGTTTATAAACGTAAATCCATTCTGAATGAAATTTCATGGAAAACCCAATTTATAGTAAATCTAATTGTATCTCGTAAATTCAAATTCTTTTTAGTTGATTATACTTCTTTGCCTTTCAGTTCTTGAATAATATATGATGTAAGAAGGCGTTTTTTTTATTCATCTGGATATTTGTACAATGCGTGTATGATTTTACACAATCTGACTTGTATTCACGATCTCTCTTCTCCTAGTATGAAATTAATACACGTTTTATTTATTAATTTACGGTTTATTACCGAGAGAACATTACGAGAGCACAGCTGGAAATTACCTACCGCTTGTTAGTATATATAATGTAATAAGCTTGAATAACCTTTTAAATTCTTTTTAAGTTCAGTCTGAGAGTAAATTAAAGAGCCTTGTTACACGTGTCATCAGATATAGGTATACCTAAAGAAGGTCAAAGTAAGGAGCACAATTCGTTATACACTCACCAAAATGTATTCCGGCTTGTGCATCATTAAAAGAATTAGAGAATTATTAAAATATTTAAAAATAAACAAAGAACGTTGATTAAAATACGGAGTTCAATAAATTATTCTTAGCCAAGCTTATACTTTCCAGAACACGAGTATAAGATTAAAGAAATGTTCCCAGAATCAATAGATTTCAATTCAATCGAGGGACTTTTCCACGAACCGAACTTGGCAGAAACAACTTAAATTCACCCTCGCCTGATCTAATCCTTTGAACCCATTTCCCATTCATTTTCATTGGTTGCTTTTACTTCTTTGCTTTCATTCCCTGCCACAAGTCGTCCGGGAGCTTGCAAGGACCACATGCAAATGTAGATAGCTGGAACAACAAAATCATTTATATTGGTTTGACCTTTCAGATTCTTTAGCAGTCAGTTGTTATTTTTAGACCGACACCTAAAATCACGACTCTATAAATAACTCCAACGCCAATAGCCGTGTTTGAGTTTAAATAGGCGGAATATCATCATTTGAATTTTTATCTGTCCTTGGTTTCTGTTTATAGAGTGAGGAAGGGGAATATGATTACTTAATGTGCACGTGAACGTCTAAGTTTAGCATTCTTTTGCCATAAGACAGGTACGCCCCCGAAACCTCCATCTGCAGTCATTGATGACGCGATTTGTACGGAGGTGAGAGCCAATGGCCGGCATAGTATATAGCCTAGTGTGTAGAGTGTTCGACTACTGACCGAGAGAGTCTCGGGTTTATATCCCGGGTGATACCTTTCGGAAATTAGTCTATTTCTTTCAGAACCAATTTAACGGTAATCACAGCAACAACAATATGAAGTTTATATCTGCTTATAACCAAAAATTTTACTTTTCATATATTCACTTACTTTTTTTTGTCTTATGTACTTCGTTAGATAATATATAGTGTGTAAAAAAATCTAATTTTTCTTTTTTTGTATGCAAACTATAGGCAATTAAGAATATGTACCTATTTTGGGTCTCGGCCTGCTGTTATTCCGAATATATTCTTTTTGTGCTCCTATTCCGCTTTTTCTATGCCTATTTATCATCATGATCATTATTTTATATTGTATTTTGGTCAAAATTCATATTAATAATCCCAGGTAAACATTTTTGTACGCCGGTATTTACTCTTAAAGCTCTCGCTGTAGAACATTACATTTTCTATCTATCTGACCCCATATAAAATTCCAAGCGGTGTGATTTTCAGGTAGCTAGGACTTCGTGGAAATCCGAATTGTATCACAAGGAAAAGAACTGGCCTCCCCCTACACTGATTCGTTGCGAATTTCACGCGTCTTAAGCCTAAGCTCGAGGTGAGCTCTAACTTCACCTATCAAAAACTACCTTCGGGTTGATTTTTACGAAGCTGAGGGCTAACATCTTCGAGGAATAAAGGAATTCACAATGGTGGAACACGCCCCTAACTCTGCAATAATATGGAGGCTCATTTTCAAAAAAATGTTTCCAGCCTCCCGACGCTACGTTAAGCCAGGCGTTGCGAACTACTTGATTGAAAATACGTTACGCCCAAGGCCTGGCACAGTACGTGGCGTGGGGAGGGGAAGGTTACAGAAATTATGAAGTTACATGGAAAGAGTCCGTATTTCGAACGATAAACACGAGAAGCACCAATAAAACGAGCTATTTTTATTCTCCAGTGCGTGGGAGGGCCGATACTCAAATGTACACTTAACAATATTGATTCAATTTGAATACATTTTTAGGGTCGCGTGTGACGTAATATCTATTGGGGAAGGGTTTAAATATTTGCGATAAGGGGGATAAAGGGGAAGGAGTGAATATTAGATAAGACCAAAAAAAAAATGTGGCGCATTATAAGAATAATCCATTATATGTGTTACATATTTTCTGATCACCAGGGAATTTCGGGAGGGAGGATTAAAGATTTCATCTAGATACGACTTCCTTCGTGATTCTCACAGATGCCTTATCTCCTTTCTTATCTTTAACCGAATGATAAAGGTAAGCAGGAAAGCTACAGGAGGCCGTTAAGTACCTATTGGGCATTTCACACGATTACCGATAAAAATCTTTGGTGTGTGCCATTCGTTCAATTCATTCGAACGAGTATGTTCCTCGGGTGAGATATATTTGTCACGGAGAAAGTGAAATGTTTGACCTTCGGGAAGGCATGAGCATTTACATTCCGGTACTCATTGTCAGTCTCGTCGGTAACGGACGAGTGAGTTATGAGAGTGGGAGGAGGCCGACTGCATCTGCTTGAAGGTCGTGACGCCCCATTGGGACTAGCACCTTTCATAAGATGAGCGGCGTCGGCTGCATGATTCCTTTGGGAAATAATATTGTTTTAACGTGATATGGGTTTCACCTACAACTAAAAAGTACAGGCATTCTTGCATTTAATTGGGCAGGGTGATATAAACATATTTATTTACCTTTTTATTTATTATTTTTTTTAAATTTACCTTTAGGTTAGATTACCTAAGGAGTCGGATTCGGAAAACAACGGTAGAGGAGGGATTGTATTAATGCATTGTGTTTTGGGTACTACTTAACATATCTTAATGGTATCGTATTTACTGATGACTTGTATACATAAAATCATGAAAGAGTAAAATTGATAATGGTCGCATTGCATCCTCCTCTTATCGGTTTTTAAATTGAAATGCGTTACGCTTATTCGTGTAAATAATCTCATTCCAAGACGTCTCGTTAAACCATAATGGAAATGGGCCCGAAATTGCGATTATTTCCAATTAGTTCATAAAGTGAATGTCGTGTCGTGTAAAGTGAATATACAGCATTGTCTTTCCCGGAATAACATCCGCGAGGTACTTTAGCGATACATGCACGGGCAGCAGATGATGATTATTCAATGCATGGGACACAAACTGTTCAATAAATTACCTGAGGAGGTGAGAAATCTTGAGACAGGAGAATTCAAAACTGCGTTATTTGTATGGTTTGTTATGCATGCATTCTATTCTACACAAGAATATTTTGAGGCAGATGTGTAAGGAATTTTAACTTAATTACAGTTATGTGTGTGTGTCTACTGTGGAATATATTAACCATTTAATAACAAATAGTAGTTATTATTTTTATTATCCACAAAAAGTGAAAAATTAAAAGTGGGTAAGTACAAGCAGGCTTACAAAAATGAAAGAAGACGGTGCGACAATAGTTTCTACCCTGTCCACTCACCGATGTTTAGTTTATAAATAGATGTATAAGGCACGCCGTGAAAAAACTGGGCTTGACCTGGGCTTAAACCCGAATCTCCCAGCTTCCGCGCGTATTTCTAGTCAGTGCACAAGACTCTCACTCCGGAAGAACCAGGTTCAAATCCCAGGTATATCAAATTATTTTTTCATGACCAATCCCCTCCTGGATTCGTAGAAGAACAAAAATCCCCGATGTCGGAGTCGTCGGAATGGTCTCTCCAATTGCACTCCTCCCTCGATTGTTTCCAATTTGCCTTCAGATAAATCGTTCCCGTGAGACGGTTCAATTCCCAAAATTGAATCATTGCTTCCGAGCGACCACGCCTCACGCGTGTTTTGGCGATCATTGAAATTTTATTTCCGTCGTCCCATATTGATCAGAATCCGAACGGAGGAAAATTTGACATCGGTCCTTGTTTTTGGCCGACTCGCCTGCGGCAAAACCCCGATCGCTTTCCGCGAAAGGGATTTGCTGATCCCCCGGTATATACGCGGGTCTCACCTAAGAGACATCGAAGCTTGGCGTGCTCGACGACGCCAGTTCGAGGGACGATTCTGCCGCAGTTGCTGTATTTCCCCGCCACTCCACGAATCGCCATGAGCTCGTGTTGAATGGTATGGCGTCCTCGTCTTTCATTTGTTGGCCCCATCTGCTCACCAACGAAACCGGGAGCTTCCGAGCATTTTCAACGCGAATAGATGTATGTCCTATGGAGACCAGAGAGGAGGAAATGCGAAAGAAATGCATTGGCCGACCCCATTGGCGCTTTGGGAAACGATATTTTGCGAAATTCAGAAGATTGAGGAATCTGTAAGTGTGATTTCGTTGAGTAATTATCTCCGAAAATCCGATATAAGCAGCGCATTAACCTCATATATAGCAATAAAATTTCCGATGTTTTTTTTCAAACAAAAGAGTAACAGTTGTAGTTTCTTTCCAGTCTTATAGGAACACAAATTGGTTTTAAACGATATAATGTCCAAAGCGATAATTTAAATGTTAGTTACACTACTTTACTCTGTGGGTAACACTTTTAAACCCGATCTCCATAGTAAATGATTGACATCTAATAAACTGTTGTAAAAAAGTCAGAATTAAAATTCTATTCCAATGTAATTGTAAAAAGGCTGCAAATTCGTACGTTGCAGGTACTGATATACTAAGTTTCATGGTTTTGATTATATCTCACACCAAGAGTGTTCTCGAAATTTCCGTCCGCCATGTAAATGATGAGTCATAGAGCTTCCGTTAATAATATATAAGGAACCTCTTAAATTGCTCAAGTAGGTACGTATGGAATGGAACACTTCGTCATTTAAAGGCGAAAATCAAACAGTAAAACATTGGCGAATGATATTGTAAGCCACAGAGCGCTTGAATTAAATTCGCATGCGACGACTATGGCAAGTTCGGTTGGCGTGTGCTAGGTAAAACGCCGGGTCGTCCTCACCTTTCACCCGTGTAGAATGTCCAACGTCGGGGATGGAGCAGTTCTACGCAGGATTACGAGAGGTGCTTGCGGGGGAGGGTGAGAAGAGATAAGATAGGGTAAGGGTATCATCACCCTCGCAGTACCAGATTGGCTCATTTCACGACGGACGTGATTTTTTTGAGCGAGCAACAAAAGCACGGAAATTCTCTTAAGGACCGAGCTCTCGGCAGGCGCGGATTGAGAGGGAGAGGTATTATCGGGAGAGGGGAGCGGTAGGAGGGAGGGAGAGAGAAAGCAGAGGGAAAGTATGAGGTTAGATGGTGTACCTTAGGCTGAGTTTGACGTAGATGCACGGAGACTGTTGGATTGCTCTTTGTTACCAAGGTCAAAGCAAAGAGGAATGTTCTGGGAACGAATGTGGCTGATTGCCCACCAGTCTCGAAATATTTACTTCCTTCGAGGAAGTTAGCTTTTGAGGATTGCCAGTTATGAAAGAAACGGAGAAAAATCTCATTCGAAAACGTATCTACCTTTCATCCACACATTTTATTTGAAGCGCAAGATTCAATTAAATGAGTGTGAGACTTGAAAAACAACTTCGGAGTGAAAAGTGACGAAACGCTCCATGCTTGGAAAATATATCCTAGAGCTTACATTCGTTACAAAAACGTTCCAAGAAGAGCATGACCGGCACTCTCAAATAAGTGGTTATGAAAAGGTTAGTGAACACTTATTTGAAGCGTATCACTTAAATATTAGATTAAGGTGGGTGCATGGAAAAGGATGATGTTTAGTATAAGGCATTTTGTGAAAAAAGTATTTAGAGAGAAAAACTAACTGTAAGTAAAAGTCGGATATGCTTGGAGAAGAGAACCAGTTTCAGACGAAAGTTGAAAGAGGGTAGGAGAAGTCGACGAAAGAGTAATAGAGGACACAATCTTATGTCGAAGGCTATGATAGAAGAAGGAAGGGTGTTGGGGAAGTGAGGGAGAGACAAATAAGCACCAAGGACGACATGGAGGACGTAGAAAGAAGAAAGATAGGCATAAGATTAAAGCCTAAAAGTTGTTTACATTTCGCGTAACTACTTTAGAATCGAAGGTGATGAGTAATAGATTTCCGGGACCTTTCAAAATCAACCTCTAACCCTTAGACTACCCATTATAATGAGGTATTTACGATGAGATTAATAGGAAATGTCGATTGAAAGCAATTTTGCTCACACTAGCAAAGAAGCAATGGAATTGTGATCCGCGGAATGGTAAATAGATTCCTGAAACTCAAACCCTCCTCTGAGTTCTAGGAAGGGCTTACGCAGGACTCGTAACATTTTATGCACGGACGTTCTATACGGAATTGTCTCTTAAATTCGTGACGCCTTACGTCTGACAAGGAACTAAGCGAGATCCATTGGTAGAAAAATGAAATTTCGGCAAAAATGAAGGTTTTCCGACGGATAAATAGGCGTGGTAGCCTAGTAGTTACAGCGTTGGCCTCTGACCTGAGGGTTTCAAGTTCAAACTTCAAATACCAGGTGGTACTACATTGGAATATCCCATCGAAAATCCAGTCGGCTCGATTTCCTGGATAGTAGAACATCGTGAGAAACGGAATTTCAACAGAAGGAACTGGCCCTCCTTCCATTAATGTGTGACTTTCATACACCTTAGGGTTTTTAATTAATTCTGGGTGAGCTCTGCCCCCACATATCAAATCCATCCTTCTGGCTGATAACTGTGATGTTGAATTATAATTGAAGACGAACAGTTTAAGGACATTTGGGGTTACAATTTCGTTGGAGCTCATAATTCCCTCGTTTTGATGTTACACCGATAATAAATAATTAATGTTTTTGTGAAAAATTAAAAGAGGTCATAGCATTTTCACATGCTTTTTCAAGTTGAAATTTATCGAATAATCGACAATTTTTGAAATACATCGCCAGGTCTTTCCGTTAAAAAACAATCACGCAATGACACAAACCTGAGTTTGGAATCGGATCCGGTCAATATGTTGCAGCCAAGCCTACTTCGTCAGTTTCAACTCCAAAGCCAGTAGTGGCGATACATACGTAAGCTACTATAATTTATTTTTAGTTTCACGTTAGCCACGAGCGTATCTACCTAATATTCCGACATTATCCGTAACTTTATATGTCTCTCCAAAAGTTATTATTTGATAGTAAATGGAACTGAGGCTTAAAATTAATTATTAACCTGTAATAATTAATATAATTTATCTAATAATGTATTAAACATATTTTCAAATACTCGGATCAAGTATTGAAGCCAACAAAGGTAAAGAGCCATTATTAGAGACCTTACATCTAAGTTTGACTCATTACCAGCTTTGGGACAACTGGGACTTAAGTAATCTTCAACGATCTTGTAAAATTTAGTCGGTGACAACCGCTTGAAAATTTCTAATTTGCAGCTGCCTTGACATCCTACGATTTAAGAACAATTTTCAACACGTTTTTTCTTGGTCATTTTGTAAAAAAAACAGTTCTAGTAAAATATTAGATACTGAAGAAATTTAGGATCCGGATACGGCAAAAATATCGTTATAAATCAGGAAAATCGCAAGGAGGAAAAAAAATGAGCCTGCATAATTTACCTTCCTCTTTCCCTTGCCAAGACCCGTAAAAAATGTCTAAGGGAAGAATTTATCAGAAATCTCTTACCATAATGAGTTCAGGCTACACACTGACCAAGGTCCGCTGCTCTCCGTTATGCAGACACAGGGAAATAGAGGTGGGCCTAATTTTCCCTCGGCTTACGTTGGCAAAGAAACAAGTTCGATCATGAAATTAAATCTCTATTTTCGGGTTTTTGTAGATTGTATTAGGGAGGTGTTGGGTGAAAACCGCCTTTATTTTAAATCATGAATATTCAATAGAAATATAAGATAAAAATCATCTTTCATTAAAACCATATTTTTTTAGGACTATATTGCTGAATAAAGACTGGTCGTAAATTAAAAATTCGTGCCTAGCCATTATTATTATTATCTGGGACGACGCCATCGATGGTAGATGGATGTTATCTCATTTTTAACACTCTATTAAGAATAAGGAAATATTTCGGGCATGTGAAGCACTGATAGAATGTTTCCATCACGGCAACTGGAGATATTTTTCGGAGAGGCTCTTAACACTTCGTGCTTCGAAAACGATAAATCGGAACACTTTAGTTGACAGGAAACATTCACAACCTCCACTGAATTTTATTAGTTTTGCGTGTTCCAGAGGCCATCATCTCGGATTGTTGCCGGAAAAAAATATTTCCTGTTGCGAAGGGGAAAAGAATCGGGTTGACGGCGGACCATTTGGTCAAGTTCATCCTTACCTCTTGGGCGCCTCCTCGGGTACAGCGGGAGCGGCTTCTTCTTTCTCTTCCTCCCCTTGGCTCACAGTAGCCAGGGCAATGACCACCAAGGCTCCCAAAAGGAGCGTTGAACGCGTCGAGATAGCCATCTTCCTGACCTGCCGAAGAAGAGAAAAAGAATGTTTGGGTGGGGTAGCGAAAATAAAAAGGACAAAGTCGTACTTGCGGGACATGAACTTGTTTTTTTTTTGTGGAGCCCAATTTGGAAAGAAGATTTGGAGATTGGAGAGGAGAGGTCCATGCGCAAAGGCCATTTGCATTCCTTTGGGGCCGACGAGGGAGGGGTAGAGAAGCCGATGCAAATTTCTAAGGGGCTAGAGGCCCGCAGGGCCCGACTGCGTGGCGTATGCTTTGCCCATTATTTCTCTACATATTGGTCCACCGCCCTTGCTTTGCGACTCGAAAAATTCTTTTCTCCGAGACCCAACTCACTCTTCTCGTTCATGAGCATAGTATATGCGATTTAAGATGCATTAATACGCACGAACATCTGCGCAAATTGAATTGGCATGTTTAGGTACACTATATAAACTCAGTGTGCAATTGTCTAACGATCAAAGCGGAAGATGTAATGCAGATGGAAGAAACAGTCGTTCATATGCTCTATTCATACAGTTTATTACCTTAGGTATCACGTTTCAAGTCTCCCAGGTAGCCGAAAAAGAAAAATAACCAAGATGGAAATAATAAAATTGGCTGAAACGGTAACCTCTGTTGATTTATATATTTTAATCCACAGCTAGGCACCTTTTTTGACCCCTTTGAAACTTTAGTAGCATATTATTTCAAAATGAAACAATTAAATCAATGATAGGTGCGTTTATATTTTTTTAATTGGTTCTAAAATACAAGTATGTACATAATATCCCGCGAGCCGCAGCAAGGGCGTGAGGCAGGGGGTGTTAGAACACCAGCCGTGAATATAAGGGAAGAAGAATCGTGGTATGTAAAATGGGGGAAGGGGGAAGTGAATGCACTTTTAGGCCTTTTGAAAAATATACAAAAGTAAGAAAACTATAAACTAATGTATTGTAACTAAGAAATTATCAACATCCAAACAATTAAGGAAGGAGGGCGGGGAGGAGCTAGTTCTAGTCACCAACAAACACCAAAGATTGTCTTTGTCGACCCACTCTGTATTACTTATCATTACGTTTGTGATCGAAAAGGGACTAATTATATAAAAGAATTTGGTTAAAGAAACCAATTAGTGTGTTACGCAGATAATGGTTATAAACAAGAAAACGTATTAAAATAATTGTTCATTCGTTATTTGGTAATTTCACCTGTTAGATTAAATAGGATGCTGAATATTTCTAGGCTGATTCACAAAAGTACTAACATCAACACTCATTGCCCTACGATTGCCCACCCTATTCATTCAAAATGAATTCATAAATAGTGTCCTAAGCATCTGTACTACCTGGTGTTCATTATTCCTCACAGACATCATGAGACCAGGGAGCAAACAAGGTCAAAATTGCACACGTAAACATTGAATGCGTACCAAAAAGTATCCTGCAGTAAAAACGTCCGCTGCTATACTTTGCTAAGCGCTCGATTCGCAGTTCGTGTACCAATGAATAATTACGCTGCCCAAGAATATGGAGTTTAAATTGTAACACTGTATCCTATTTTATATTCCACACACAAGAAGACAAATGCGCTTCCCTCTGAGCAATGAAGACAACCTACGATCGACACGATATTTATTTTGGAATTTTCAAATTTGAAACGGATAAACAAAATTGACAATATTCCCGATTAACTGGATAGTCCCAGCAAATTTCTCAGCCGTGGACATCCCCACCTTTTCCTGTTCATCCCGATTGGTGGGTGACCCTGATATTTGAACTAATCCGTGAAAAATATACGCTACGTACAGTGACGGGAATATATTTAAAGAATAAGATGGTAATTTATTCTAGCCAACTGGTGAGGCGTATCATGAGGTTTTTTCTCGAAAAAATGCCGACAACGCTCTCCTGGTGGTCTGTTTAAGTAATCGGGCGAGTTCTGAAGATGCGATGTAAAACAAAACAATTATTAACAAGCAATCAAGTATATTTGAATGGATCGGGCGGTTAAAAAATAAAAAAAATTTCATGACGTTACGAAAATTGCAATGCATTTTCAAAATCTAAGAAAGGCGCAAATCTTCAAAAATAGCCATCCAAATTAAAAAGTTAAAAACCAGCTTTCCATTTCCACGCACTCCGCATCTGAAAATTTTCAGGAAAAAAGTATCATTAGGAGAAGTCACTTAACCTTTCGTAGTTGGTTTTTCATATTTTTTTAAATGTGAAAAACGGGTAAG
This sequence comes from Calopteryx splendens, assembly GCA_002093875.1. Lineage (NCBI taxonomy): Eukaryota > Metazoa > Arthropoda > Insecta > Odonata > Calopterygidae > Calopteryx > Calopteryx splendens. The sequence goes on from LYUA01000148.1 coordinate 887,927, forward strand.
AAGAATTGTTTTAGGCTCGTTTTTAATGCCTTATGTAATTTTAATACATTCCTGCGAAGTGAATTCCCCTCTCAATCTTCAAAAATAAGCCACCACTGGAAATAGTTTAGGTTTACTGCTATTGTTCAGCACACTAAGAGCCTGAAGTAGATGAAAGAAGACATAAGAAAAATTGGACGTGATGGAAGCAGCTAAAGATATTTGTTTATGGAAAACACGAAATCACACTATGGGACTCCTTGGAGTGGAAACGTCACCGTTTTCCCATTGTTACCGCTCTCCGATTGATTTCCCAAGTGAGCGGTTCCAAAAAATCCATGAAGTGGACTTCACCCTCAATCTCAATTAAGAGTAAGAGACAAAAAAGATGATTTTTCCACAAATTTTAATTTTAACACTGGCTAGGTTTCGAAGATCATATCATTCTCAGGTGAACTATAGAAAATCATTTTCTATCGGGTGTGTGTGTGTTATTTTAATAAATAAATAAATATATATATATATATATATATATATATATATATAT
>LYUA01000148.1:888481-899741 GCA_002093875.1 Calopteryx splendens
TATATATATATATATATATATATATATATATATATACATATACATATACAGTTACATGTAGAAAACTCGGTAGAGCTAGATGTACTTAAACACGTTAAACATAGACACATAAAAAACGTGTGAGTGTTCTTTTTTGTGTGTCTATGTTTAACGTGTAGAATACAATGTGTCATTAATTATTTCACAATTCACAACATCCAGGTGTAGTCCCTTCCTCTCTAAATGTAGGATTTTAGGAATTAAATTACTAGTGTGTGTGTTGCTAATTGGGATGTTTGGATTAAATGTTTATGGACTCAGTGGAAAGTGATCTGTTTTCCTCTTCAAATGCTTTCGTTAAAAACATTTTAGACATTACTTTCTCCAAAAACACTCAAAAACTGGAATTTTAGTTTTTCGTGTAAATAATATCATTCATGAGAAATCCACACACCATTTCTCCCAAAAATTGCCAGCTTTTCATTCTATGATCCACCGTCTCATAAATATACCCATTTCAATCCGAAATGCTCAAAGAAGAGAACTTGAAACAATTAAGCACATTGCAATGCACAACGGATACCTTCCACAGTTGATAGAAAAATTGTATTAAAAACAAGTTAAGTAAGATAGCTATCAATTCCATCTTAGGTACCACCTCCGAAATACGTACTGCAGTGAAATGGAAGAGGATTCTTTGCCTCGGCAAATTATCATGTTAAACCACGAAGGCTTTTCCGAAAGACAAAATGCGACCAGCCTTCTATAATAAAGCTAGTTTGAAGAATCTTTTGTCGCACACCATAAAATTCCAATTTTAGATAAGAGTGGAGTTTATCAACTTCTGCGAATGCTCTGCCGTGTGCATAGTATAAACAGGATGGAAAATCCAGAAAAGGTAAAAAGAACATCGGGCCTCCTTTAAAAATATAAACCAAGCATCCCAATTTCCTAAACATCTCATTGAAAACAAATACACAAGTAATTTCATTCCAGCCATGTAAGCCAGCGGAATACATCCAACTCTGTGGAAAAAATATGCCTAAGAATAGAATGTTTTCCTTTAAAATTAGATTTAATCACTAGGTATCGGTTAGCGTGCTGAACGCCAATAACGTAAGCTATAGAGAAGTTTCGACCATCGACCCGTCAGAATGAATGATATTCGGCACTTTGCATTGCTTTTTAAGCACGTTGCGAGTCCATTTTATATTCAAATTTAGCTCTCCACATTCTTTTATAGCCATGCTATCAGCTTTTCCATTATTGTTTTCTAATTCAGAATCCGACTTTTCCAAGTTCACTACATATCTTTAAAATAAACCCAGAAATTCAAGTGCTATGAGTATAATAAACTCCATTCTTATTTTTTCCCGGCCTTAAGGCAATGAAACCAATTTAAAAATTTTCCGGTTAATTCCGTGGTCTCTTGCTTGATTAAAAAAAAGAAATTGAATTTGTAATTTCAACTAAAATTTTTAGTACCTTATAACATAACATAGAAAAAAATGTCCCTAATTTATGATAGTAAAGAAACTTGAAGTTCATTATGGATTTCAGATCAAATTTATGGTGAAAACTTAGTGAAGAAGGTTTATGAGTGCATATATTAATAATTGCTTTCCGCAATGAATTGGATCAAAATCTGAATTGAATTTTTAACATTGTTAATGCAAGTCAGCGATCAAATTATGATCAGAACCAAGGACTAAAGATCTTTCAGATTAGGAATTAGAAATCCAACAACAGTTCTTACATTTGTTCATTCGAATCTTAACCGCGATGCTTATTTCCTGTATTAGTTTGCTGTAATCCCCAGTCCCCATGGCCGTTCCATCGCAAGTAACCTCAAAGTAATTTGCCGTTCCGGTTTCCGCCATCGATCTGCCGACCAAAGTTTAATTTTAATAGCCGCGCCTTGTCCCCGGATGGAAACTACGAAGAACTGATCCCATGACCAAACCTGAAGTAATTTATTTAAAGTGCTCTTTTCGTGTGTCATCGGTTTATCTCAGGCCGTGCATGCACGAAAATGCGTCTCTCGTCCGGGGACTTGAATATTTAAGAGGTATGGTCACGCACGTTTCCATTTACAGCTTTATACTTGCAACTTGGCCAACAGGAGCGAGTGTTTGAAGATAAATTTGTTTACATTTTAGGGACAAATCGGTCAGTTCCTTCGCCGAAAAAAGGTTTCGCCTTGCGGGAACATATTTATTTATTCCTTCTGGTTACCATATTTGATGACCATTGGGTATAATTATATTTGAATGTTCAAAATAAGTACATCTGAAGAGTGTTGACGCTTAAAAATTCCTATTTGGGAGTTTAAAAAATTAAATCATTTAAAAATAATAATTAAATTTTATCAAATGAAAATAAATTAAATGGGTAAGTTAATTGAAGTCGAGAAAAAGCATGAAAAAAATAATTTTGCCCATAATTAACGGAGTTGGTTTAATTTATTCCCATATTTTATTCGACGTTGACTTTAGGTATTACTAGCGCATATACATAATAAAATACGTACCATGTATATGTATATTACGCACATAAATAGGTAAATATAACATCAAATCAAATTATAAAAGTCACCGTAAGCCATAAAAGAGTTTTATCCACAATATATAGGGTCCTTTTTGCGATACAATGTTGGGATATATTGATAGCTTTTAACTTTGAGTAGCAATACTAAAGTAAATTACTTTAAAAATGTAATAAGGTCCTATATTAAAAATTTAAAAATAAATGAAATGTCTAACGAAACTGCTAAGAATCAATTCCCTTCAAAAATATTTTTGGGACGTAATCTTAAAAATTTTTTTTATTAATAATAAATATATATAACATCTTCTCATCTCACTGAATTGATAATATATCTGTATCTACTGACAGAAATATTCCCCTTAATCTTTTCCCGAAAATATGTTCGCTGCATAATGGTTAGGCGCCTGCATATTCTAGTCGTAAATAAGAACTTAGTTTATGGCAATACCGTTGACGGGAGAGTGGTACTTTGGGGCCGGGACTTCTCAAAGTCTCGCAAGCACTTATATTCCATAAATAAATAAAAAGGAATCGAGATTATAGCCGTAATTTTAAATCAGTTACCGTGCTGAAAAGTTTCGATAAGAATTATCAGCGAATTTCTATCCTGGCGCGACATGATTTAAAAAAAGCGAAGGATTTGAAAGGTATCCGAATTAAGGAACTTGCAATTGCCGCGATTGACAGACGGGATGCCACCTACCTTACTCTGCGGGCTCGTATGTAGATGGCGGGTAGCGGAGAGGATGTTCCTAGTTGTCTATCGGCTCGCGGCCGACTGCTGAGTGAGAGGATATGGGAGGTCTACACTCGTTTTATCAAAAAGCGGACGGAGAGAGGAAAGCGGACGGCCAGCCAACCAACCGTAACCCCTGAAAGGTAGGCTTAGGCGATGAGCCGTGACGTCACCGAGGGCGCGTGGGTAGGAGAGAGGGAAGAGGGGGAGCACCCCTCTTGCTCGCGAGCTAGGACGTTGTCAAGACGCGCGAAGATTTTTACTTCTATAAGGTGTCAAGAGTCAGTCTTTCAAGCGACCTATTCCGTTAATTCCCGAGGGAGTAATTTTGTTTTCTCGTAGACTAAGAAAAAAAAGTAGCCGCAGGTACAAACTAACCAAACGTAGACAGAGGAAATCAGGGTAGTTTTATAAAAGATGCACTCTCAACGGAATTAAAAACTTTTGACCTACGATCGTGGAGGGATAGTACTGCTTTATTAATTTTCTCCGGTGTCTTCATTTTCTTGCATTTTCCTCCTGCTCCGCATCCTGTTCATTTTACAATATTTATCAAGGTAAATATTAGTTGATAACCACAGCAATATTTTGTCTGTATATGCGTCTAAAAAATAATGTACGAGTTGAAATTTACTGTGGAAAACAGGTTTAGCGCATTTCACCTTATATAACAACAAAATTAGACAAGGAAACACAAGAAAATTCAATGCACGTGAGCTACGACGGGAATAGATGGTTCATCATCGGTGTTTTAATACTAAAATTTGTTGACTGGAGTCATCCACTCTTCCCTATTCAAAGTTAATTTCCCTGATAGCTTTTCTGTTTATGTCCTTCATTTGCCCTATGTACCGGAACCTTCCCTTCTATTTTCCCTTCAATTATATTTCTAACTAATCCATTGAGTCTCTTCTCTCTATGAGTCCAATCCATCTTCTTCGCCATAGAGTTCTCCATATTTTCTTTTTCTCTTCTGCCCTTCTTTATGCTTCTTCCTTCCTCACTTTATCTGTCCACTTAATCTTCGCCTAGAAGCGGTTCTATTCGGGATGGAAGGTTAACTCAAGAAATTCCGCAAGGAGAAAGAATTTCAGCGCCACTCACAGCTCTGATTGGTTCCCTTACATGGGCTTTACCTTTTGGGTGTTGCGCTAGCCGACCAGACTGGTCCACCCGTCATTATCACACTCACGACGTTCGCCACAACCATTTGTCACCGACTTTTTACCGTGACCATGCCATATACTGCCCGTGGCTTCACGTCCCCACCAATGTGACCTGTGTGAGGACCATTCCTCCATTATATTCGTTCTTGTTCGCAAGGTGACCTTCAAGCCAGTTCGTCGAACCGTGGTGGCGCCCAAAAGGTGATTAAAAAAAATAAGACGAAAAATACATTTACCTACCTCCCTGTCGAAAGATAACTTTTCTCGATGATCTTAGCTACTTGCTCCCATGGAGATACAATTAGGAATCGTAAGCATGGGTCGTGGCCTCGAAAAGTACTACAATTTGACTTCATAGGAGTGAAAATCCACGCTCGTGAGCGAAGTTTTTTGCTGAGCGAACGTGGGAAGGATTCCACAAGCCCCAAATAAATAAGTTGACTTCCCAGATTGCGTGGTGAGACCGCAGACGAGATATGTGAACGTACATGTCTGCTGTAGAACCGAAATTGGCCTTACTTTTGACGTTGTTCACCCTGAGTAGTATAAGGATGCAGCGAAAGAGATGGAAGAAGTCTTTAGCCATCTTTTAATTAATGGGGTTTAGATTCGGTGCTTTAAGCCTCGTTATCTCATCCTCATGCCATTGTCAGGGCGACTCCCATGGGGAAAACCCCACGGAAGGGTGGGTTTAGTTAGAATCCGTCGAGGAAATCATGTGAACCGTTTATCTAAGCAATCAGGAACTCGAGGCAATTATCCCGAGGAGGAATGGGAGAACCAAAATTGGCAGTAAATTATGCGATGAGAAGACGTTCATTTCAAAGCGGTGGTCGACTGAAGGACTCTCATGAGCCTATCCAAGCCTTGGAGGGGAGGGGACGGGTCATCGGGTGAAAAGAAGGTGGTAGGGGAATGTAAAATACGTACGGAAAATGAATGTTTTTCAGATGCTTGGAGGAGTGAACTTAATAGCATCAGACCTTCGTGGAAAATTGGATATCCATAGTGGAAAAAACAACTTTATAGTTTCCACAATTTTATGGCAGATACGTGGCACTACACTGTACACTACACTGACAATACACTGCAGCATAATCATGTGAACAGGACTAGGCAAATGATTTTACTACAGTGTAGTGAAACGAATCTTGCCAAGTACCTGCAGTAAATTTGTGAAAACTGCAAAGTTATTTTGTTCACTATGCTTGGAGGAGCCCTGGTAGCGGAAGAGGAAAGGATCAGATGAAACTCCCACCTGAGAGTAATTTTGACACCTGCTGATAATTATTTAAGACAAGCTTTTATACCTTATGACATTAAGCAATCTTATTTATATGAATTCTCGTAATATTAAACAATTCCATAGGCCTACAATAAATGGAAGTAAAAATAAAAGAGGTAGTGAAAACGAGGATCGTTTTGCGGGCATTGGCGTAAAATAAAATGCTGCGTCTAATATGTTATGGATTGTAATAATCTTTTAACGTAGTCCATAATAATATAATCCGAATTAATCAGTCTGGCATCTGTAATGGAGACTGCTGAGGGTCACTATAACATTCCCACCACGAATAGTTCAAAAGGGAGCGACCAAAATACGCGACGAGTCCCGACACGTAAACATTTTAACGCAAAGGAAAATCCTCTTCCCGCTTCTCCAGCTTGAAAGCATCCCAGGTGCTACGGAGGACCAAATTGCACCTGCAGATCATCCAAGGACTACGGGTTTACCTGGTAGAAAGCGCCAAACCGTATTTACCCAAGCACTATTGGTGCCATGTCCCGTGGGCAGATGAACGCAATTCTCAAAAATTTACTGACGACCTGACACTATCTGCTGGATGGAAGCCGTGTACTTCGGGATGGAGGAATCGAGACTCTAACTTAATACCTATGCATGTATCAATTTCAAGGTAATGTCCATCCTTCCACGACATTAATGCTAGGAATTTATCCGTACTCTCCCATCGATGCAAAATTTATTCGGGATCTCCGTGGCCACATATTATCTGCTGCTACCACCAGTGTCGCAGCCAGGATTCAATGCGGGAGAGTTGGGAGAAAGGGAGGGGGTAAAGTGATCGTACTACGCATCGCGTGGCCTTCGTCTTCTTTGCCCTACATTATTTCCTTCGTAGGTTCTTCGGGCCTTATACCTGCTTTCATACCATCCAAGAAGCCTGTTCTCTTCCTTCCTCTTCCTCCTTTGCCCGACATTCTCCCTTCTATTGCGACCTTCAAAATCTCACCCCCTCTCATTTAAAACTTCTTCGTTCGTCTTCCTCTTCATTCAACTTACTTTCTCATTTCTCCTCCATACTCACGTCTCAGGAGCCTCAAATTTAACACCGAAAGATTAAGTCGTTCTCGCCATGAAGGATAGGTGGGTAATATGGTAGAGGCAGGATTTCTTGGGGATGGAAGAAGGGTGGAGAGAGAAAAAAAGTGTTTTCAACCCCCCCCCAATTGCCCCATCCCCTCCCAATTCAAGGTGCCCCCTAGTTACGATTGTCGTAATGGCCTCCTCGCATTATTTTGCACGGCGAGTGGATGCGGTTGAGAAGAATACGTGACAGTATTACTAATTGTCGAAGTGGCAAGGCACTAGGGAGTTAGTGAAAGTGTGCCACGACCTGATGTTAATGCTAGCTTTTGTTTATTTTAGGGTTTGTGTTGTGAATCACGGCAGATTAAAAATAAAACATACGGCTTTATCGATTTAAAAAAAATGGGCAATTAAAGATTTATTTTTATGAAAATGGTGGGAATGCGCTAATATAGGTAGCACCCTTATTTAATAAAAAATTGAAACGGCCAATTTTTATCGGTTTTTGGGCAAAAGACCCACTTGCTGACCTTTCATCGTCAAATTGAGATGGAAAATCGTGAAGTTCTAAAGAAGAAGGAAAGCGAAAAATCTAGGTCGATCGAAATCGCCGAGGGACACAATGAACTGGTTTCTCAATAGCTTTCTACCGTCGTTATTTACGGAACCCGTGCATCTTCGAAAGGACGCTGCTAGTGTTTCGCGCACATGCACATGGCAATTGGTCCCTAAGATTTTACAATATTCATTTCTTGTACCGAGGGCGACTCTAGCAGCAGCTTTTACTGTTATTGCACAAAGGGAAAAGAGGCGACCAAGCGATTCAGTAAGGGTTCTTCAAGGCGTGCCGAGGATGGCCACAGACCATGGGACACTGAAAAAATAATCATACTAAGGGCCACCGGTCACCAAGTGCCAATGGTCTCATTCATGGGCGTCCATTCTATCGTCGTGGTACAACATCAAAATTCTTGGACCTTCATTGCGTATAATATTTGTTTTGTCTGATACTGATTTAATCAATTCGTAGTTTTTACCGATAGTGGAAATGAGTATGAAGGAAAGATGTCTGAAAGAGTCACTGTATGAAAATAGGAGAATGAAAATATTAGCCTTATAGGTACATGTCAGATGAAGATTGGTTAGGCAATTACAATCTCATAATGCCCATATTTAATTTGAATTAAGATAGCCCCGAACCTGACACATATGAATGATACACAATATATTTTCAAATCTGAAAAAACAAATAGATTTTTAGCTAAATTTTTGTGTACCCCGAACATGGTCTCGCCTACTAAGACATGGGGTGTGTATTTTTCTATGGATATCCAGAGTTTTATTTCTTGGTTATTTCTGATGAAGAGTAGGTTACCTACTTGTTTTTCCCGCAGTTAATAATTGTACTAGGTACCCAGGTACCTATTTTTTCCACGATTGATGATTCGAGATACCGTTAAAATTACCAACATAACCATTATTTGTAACTTCGAGAGCACCATTTTATGTTTGGTAAAATACTTTCGCAGGCGATTGCGGAACACTAAAAACTTATGGCAAAGGGAAAATCTTGATGTAGCAAATTAATTAGACATTAATTGTTGACGGGGCGTTATAAGTTAGTGGGAAGATCGCTATACTTCTAACCGGAGAGTTCTGGCTCGATTCCGGCAGACGCTTCTATGTTTTGTAATTTCGTTTTAAGGGGACATTTGCCAATAAGGGGAACGATTTTTCATTTTAACGTACTAAATCAGTTTATTTTTACTATACCTGTATATTACAATGTGGGCGTGGTAGCCCTGTGGTTAGAGCACTGAGCTGTTGATCGGAGGGCCCGGGTTCGATTCAAGGTGACGACCGATCTGGGTACCTCTCAGCTTCACCTGCCGGGTAATAGGTCATCCTGGGAAACCGCAGGCGGCAAAGGGAAAGGAACAGTGTGTGCCTACCCTGCTGTGTGGATTTCACACGCCGTTGTGCTTAATAGTGGCCTGATGTGTGAATTTCACACGTCGTTGGGCTTAGCATCCCTAGCACCTATCAAAATGACCACCGGGTTGAATAATGTAATTGTTGACATGTGCTCGAATTTGGTTGATTTTTAGTTTGTACTTTTACTCAATGCTATCTGTATTTGACAGTTAGCATGGAACACCATTTTGAGAGTGCTTAAATGCTTGCCTAAGGACAACTGTCCTTTAAAATATTGTTTAGCTTATGTGAGTGCATATGGAAATATGTATTCAGTTCAGTAACCTTAGCAATTAAATGGTGTTGACGTAATTGCATCAAAATTATCATTAAACTATTTCTAAATGTCGGGAAAGCGTACTTACTATAATTTCCAATGATCTCTTCTCTCAACTGTCTGGTTGCTGAGTATCAACTTCTCTTTCTGTTAGTCTGTCTTCCGTTTTTTAGGTGCTCCATTGCTCCACCGGTTAACTCCGATGATGTGATTGCGCTAATTATTCTGTTTGGAGTTTAATGTTTTGTGACTCCCAAAAATACCCCCAAGTGTTATTTGATTGAAGGAAATGCATGTTTACAAAGCCTCCAAATTTGAACACTCCGCCGGGCGTTATTCAATTGTTTTAAGTTGTTTCCGATTGAAAAAGTTGTTCACTGAACGTGAGTATTGATACGGCCAATTTGAACGCAGTGGAAAAGTTATTATACTATTTCAGTGCAAAATTGAAGATGGAAAACGCGCACCTTGTAGAACTCGTTCCAGAAAGAAATTTATTGGACCCTAATTTTGCTGGCTACAAGCTATCGTTGGACCCCATACCATTGTATATTAGCTGTTCACCGTCAAGTAAGTAAAGAAATATAAATCTTTTGACCATACGTGGCAAAATGATGGTACTTTAACCTTCCTCTTGTAGAGGTGGACCATGTTCTTCGCAGTGAAGAACAGTACTCTCTACAGCATGTAAAATTGTTTGGTCTACATAACCATTTATTCTACGATCCATGGAGTTTGAATGACGTTTATTTCATCGACGAAAAATGGATGGTACAGCGTAATGTACATAATCAAGAAGTAAGTTAAGCTTATTGTCTGTTATTAGTAGTTTATCCATAGATTTAATCTGCTACGTTCACCATTCTGAAAAGTGTAATCTTTCAAATAATACCTACTTCCCTTGAATATTTCTCTTGGTGAAGACGGGAAGACTTATAGGTTTGACCAAAGTTTGGGAAATTCCTAGTAACCACGTGAGGCGCCCGGGTCATTATAATCCATCTGCAGGGTTTCCGGGACTTGATTTAGTGCTTCTTTCAGACGGAGCCGGCACTCTGCATTTGGTGAAATCAGGTGATCGTCAAAAGGCCAGGAATACGGCGAGCGATTGCAGCAAGTGGCAGGTATTTGTCTCCAAAATCTATGTTAACACTTGATTTAATGTAGCATCTTTATGATCACGTCTTTCTGTTGCATTTCCCATTTTTGTAGTTTACTTTAAAATTTTATTTTATATGTCGTAAGAGTAATATCCAGAAATTAGTGGCAACTGTGATAATTTGAACACAATTTATTCGTCATTGCTACTGAGTCTTCGAACAGGTTTGCTGATGACAGCCAACTTTCTATAAACACCGCCTAGGGTGGTTTCACTTGACACAAATGAGTGCATAGGTAGGTTCATGGATCAAAATAATGGTAAACAGAGGCATGCAGGGGTAAAGAATGCACCAGGGGTTGGTAATCAATCCTTGTATCCTTGAAAACAGGGGAAAACGTTGGAATAGAAAAGCCTTTTAAAAACCTGAAATGAGGAAAATCAGTATTATGGAAAATAAATGTTTGTTTACTGCAAGAATAAGGAAGAACTATTTCCATTCTTTATATTCCCCCTGCATATGCTTTTAAATAGTAATGTCTCATCTCTATTGATTCATACAAAATATATTGTGCCTAAATTAATGTATAAGCATAGAAGTATTCTTTCAGGGAAAATAATAATTTTAGGCAATAGTACATGAAATTTTGAAAAACTTGTTAACCCTAAAGGAATTACGAAGCTCTGAAATTTAAAAAAATCTCATTTATGGTTACTCTGAATGGAGTTCAATCTAGAGCACAAAAGAGAAGTTTGTCATTGATTTGGCAGTAAAGTGCATCAAGGTGGCCAATAGATCAGTCCTGTCATGTCGTCCCAATCCAGGCCTAGGCACTGTTTTACGAGGACGCCATATCTATAAAGGCATTTTAAAAGAGTTTCTGAAGATTTAGGATCTTCATCTCTAGTCCAAGTGAAGGAAGAATGGGGACTGAATTGAGCTACTGGTGAGTCATGCAGCCAACTGAAGTGCTCTCATTATGGCTTCATTCCATTTTGTTCTCAAAATGAAAAACATCTATAATTTCCACTTCTATTTTATATAAAACCAAAAAATTGAGGGAGGCTCCTTTACCTGTACTAATGTTGCAACCGAACTTGTTAGTACTAGATTAAATCATTGAGATTTATTAAATGCTTGTTGCATTTTTTT
>LYUA01000148.1:913579-928155 GCA_002093875.1 Calopteryx splendens
TGACTGAATGGGTGGTATTAAGAGGTGATTGCTGATACTGATGATTGCCTTGTACCTATTTTGTCAACATTGTAGTCTCCTTGCTTGTAAACAGCTCAAATCATTCAAGAGTATGAGTATGTATTATAGAGTGGGAAGAACACACTCCATCTTAGAGATGATGTTCAATGATACGGTATAATCTAGTGCAAAATCAACAAAGTATATTTTTAAGTTTAATAAAATGGGGCAATTGTTGCCGATTTCCTTCCTTGCCGAAGAGAAGCTACTATTAGCAAACGGGAATTATGGCTACATATACCTAAAAAAAATTATCGTTAGTTATTTGTATATGAAAAAACGATCTGAGACACCGATAGAAGATAAGAAGGCAAAATAAATCTCAGTCAACTGTGTGTTGTAGTAAATTCCATGGGTGATCCCAGGGAGCAGTGGAAGGGAGTAATGGAGGATATATTCAATTTAATTTCCCTCTCGATAGTTTTGCGGGAACTTTAACCACTCTGCCAACAAAAGGTGACAAATTTTGTTTGCTATGGTTCTTTATTGCAAAACTCACTGGTGGTCGGATAATAGATGAATGCATATCTTGTCAATCCCCTGTCTACTGATATTCCCGCCCTCTCATGAAAAAAGTGGTTAAGGTTAAGCATTCAATTTGTTAAAAAAATTATTGTTAGTCATGATTGTTTTTGTTAGGTGACTTGGGAATGATAAGTCTACATTTTTCACCTGAAAGCTATGGTGGCTCATCACCAGTGATACAAATTGTAGATTGACCCCTGGTAAAAGCTTCTTCAGTGATTGAACAAAATGAAAGTTCTGTTTCCTCTGCTAATAGGGTTGAAAAAAAAGTGTTTAGTTTCTACAAGAGATTTTATTATAAATATGTATGCATTAATAGGTCAAATTCGGGCTTCTTCAATTCTGAGATATTTGGTCCACATCACCTGAAGTTGAGAATTTTGAGGTGATTCACCATCATTCTGTTAAAACTTCAGGCTTTCTATCAGTAACCAGAGTGTAAGTGGTTCGAGTTTATCCTTTGGAATTTGTTTACATCTGCTTTAAGAGAAGTCTGATAAACTATGTTATTGTAGAAGCTGTTCATTTAAAAAAAATCAGAACTAATAAGGCTTCAGAGCTAAGTACATTTATATTTTATTCCTTCTTCTTTAATGAAATGGGTTATACTAAGAAATGCTTTGCAAATGAGTCATTCAGGCAGGCACTCTTCAATACAGAAGCTGAGGTTCATCCCAAGAAATTATAAAATGAGTATAAATTGCATTGAAAAATACTTTCCTGAAATTTATTTATTTTTATACTTAATTAAAAAATACCCATTTCATTTTTTTAAATTCATGAAAGCTCTATTAATATATTACAATCCAGTTTTTGGAGACTAACTTATATGTACATTAGTATGGAGCATCATGAGTAAAAAAAATTATGGTATTGAAGTTTTTTTTAAGTTCAATGGAATGAAGTTAGTAAATAACAGTTCAGAGGCAAAAATATGGTATTTTAATTTTGATAAAGAATATTTCAGTAAAATATAAGCATATTTGGCTTTAATGCTAAAGGAGTTAATGCTTAACGTTTTTACTCAATTTACCATGAAGTATTTTTATTGTTTTCTAATTTTAGATGCTTCATATGTGGCAGTTTGTGAAGCTAGTCAGTACGTGTATATCTATCGACAGCCAGCGCAGCTTGCTGGAAATGGTCAACTGAGGAATCGTCGAACAGGGGAGCAGATAAACAGAGTGGCAAGGCAGCATCTAATATCCTTACCAAGCTCTCAAGAAATTCTTGGTGTGCATGCATCTGTGACCGCACTTTATTTGCTTTTGGAGGATAGGCTTTTAGCTTACTTGATAAATCAGTAACTGCCAAATGTTGCTCCCGAGTACCTTCAACCTATGGTGCCAAATGAATGATTTTGTGAGTCATGATATTGTAAATCTGCTAAGTTGTAGTATTGGAATAGTGGTCAAAATTATAAAAGAATCCTAAATCGTTTGACCACATGCTAATATTGGGAGTATATATGTTGATTTTTAAATAAACGTTTAATTTTTAATTGGCATTTTATTGTAGAATTTATAGCAAATTGAATTTGTATGCACATGACTAACCTGAAAAAATTTGTTACCTTTTAAATTTACATTTTTACAACTAGGGAATCATAAATATCCCTTCATACATTATAATGGATCTTCTGGGTGTTTAGATACCCCCACAACAGCTTTGCAAGCAGAATCTACATTGGGATACAAGAATACAAATCCACTTTCTAAAGTTCTCTTGGGTTTCACACGCTGACCTTCAGTCATTATCTTGGCACGTTCTTCACCAAAGGCAATGTTAAGGGCAAAATGTGGCACTGGTATGAATGCTGGTCGCCTCAGGGCCGAAGCAAAGACCTTTGTGAATTCTGCATTGGTCACAACATTGGGAGCGACACCATTGTAAATTCCTGAAAGCATTTTCCCATCTTGACCCTCGAGTGCAAACATAAATAATCTTGACATATCAGATAAATGAATCCATGGCAGTGGCTGAGCACCATTTCCAATAGGTCCACCAAGGCCCAACCAAAATGGAAGGTAAAGTTGTTGGATCATGCCGCCATTGCGCCCAAGGACAATTCCTTTGAATGGAACAAAAATCTGTCTGTCATGACACTAGCAAAACAATTTTAATTTTTCCAGTCTTAGCAAAACAAAATATTTCCTATATAGCTTACCAGATCTTATTGTGACCTGACGAACATTGTCACAAGATAATTTAGCGGCGTTTTCCCATTCAGTGCATAATTTTGACAAGAAGTCAAAATTTCCACCAGAGCTATCTTCTGTATATTCTTCGGTCAAACTAGGTTTGTAATATCCTGAATAAGAGCATAATAGTGTAAGACAATGCACTTCTTGTTCATTGATTTGAAGCTGATAATAAACATTAACCTTACCAACTCCAGACACTGTTACAAAAACACTAGGCTTCGATTCAGAACTGGATATTGCTTTAGATAGGGCTTTGGTAGTATTCACTCGGCTAGCCCATACATTCTGTTTAAACCCCGGAGTCCATCGTCGTGTGGGATTCAATATGTTCTGACCAGCTAAGTTTACAACAGCAGTGCAACCCTTCGGCAAACCACAATTGGCAAGCTCTGTCTGTAATACACACTCCACAATTAAACATGCAACTAGCACTATAAATAAAAGGGTGCAAATCAAATATTAAATACCCAAGATATTCTTTGAGGGCCAGGCATCCTTGAAACGGTGATTATATTATAACCCTTCTTTTTTAGCAAGGCGGAAAGAGCCGACCCTATGAAGCCCGTGCCACCACCTACAATACAAAAATATTCACCACTAAATATTAACACTCGCATTATGTTAGGAACACATTAATTGCATTACTATGATTTGAACATTGGTGATAAACGGATAAAAAATGTAAAAGGGTTCCTATGTTAGTTATGTACTATTTTGCTGTCTTCATAAATAGAAAAACTAAGTCCGTGTTTATTATCCCAGAATAAAATAAACATGTATGCTCTTCACTAATGAATAAGCATTTACCAATGACGACTGTTCCCATTCTTGCACTCATTTAGAAAAGTATGTATTATATTTATAGGGCTCATAACATTCACCCTATCTCTTTATTTTCAACACTAGCAGTGCGAAATACTAATTTCGATTGTTTTCACAAACTACACATATGACATCTGAATAATATTTGTAAACACAGAAAATGGCGTCCCCACTAGAAAATCTCGAGACACAACTGGAAATGTTTATAGAAAATGTAAGGCAAATTCGAATAATAGTGAGCGATTTTCAGCCACAGGGACAAAATGTTCTCAACCAAAAAATGTAAGTATATATTGTTCGTCATCTCTGGGTCGCAAGTGTGTTGTAACTTACTTTTGCATTTGTGCCTAATTCATCGTGAGTTTATTAACATTTTTTCTCAAGTACTTGGACTGGAATATTCTTCGACATAAGGAGTTTATATTATGGCCATTTGCTATTATACTTTAAACTTTTTTTCTTCAGTCAATCACTGGTACACGGCTTGCAGGAAGTGGATAAGTTAAAATCGCAAGTTCAAGATGTTCATGTTCCATTAGAGGTTTTCGAGTAAGTTTGAATTTCGAAAAACTTAATTTAAAGTTAATGTTATTTTGAACTAGTATTTTATACTCATATATACTTTTTTATGCATTTAGCTATATCGACCAAGGCAGGAATCCTCAACTATACACCAAGGATTGCATTGAAAAGGCCCTAACCAAAAACGAACAAGTGAAAGGAAAGATTGACGCATATAGAAAGTTTAAGGCTCATTTGTTGGTGGAATTGAACAATGTATTTCCGTCAGAACTCGCTAAATACAGAGCAATCCGCGGGGATGAAAGGACTCTCTCATAATGGAGACATGTCATTACTATGGGTACTATGGTCATGTCTAATTGTGCATTGTAACAGTGAAAGTATTGTATTATTTTGATTTTATAATCGTCTATATTAAACAATGTTTCTGCTATGTTGACTTTTGTTATTAACCAGGAGGTAGTATTTATGAATTGTTGATTTAAGAATTTTTTGAGTCAATACGCATATTCTCTATAGTAATTTTCAATGCAAGTGGTGGAATTAATGATTGAAATACAAATATTTATAGAAATGAAGATATATATGCCCCTAAACCAAACCCATCGCGCCCAATATTGAGAATAACACCGAAAAATGTGATTTGAAAATATTTATAGCGGAAATTACTTTTTATTTGTCATAATTTGACCTGTTAATATACGGGAAGCCAGGATGTACCAAAGTTCCATTAATTTGATGCCGATTCGCAAAAGTAATTATAATAGACAATGTATTGAAAAAATTACTAATTTGACTACCGTTGTAGTTGATTGCCAGCTGTTTCAAGATGGAGGATTCTCAGTGTCGTGGTGAGGCACGGCTCTTCAGGATCTAGTGTTTATGAAGGGTTTTATGCGAATTTCGTTGTTGACACAACTTCACAACACAAGCATATTATAAAGGAATTACATTCCTGTGGATTGTGCGAGCATAGGATGACAAGGTGTGTATAATATATTTCATTTGTTGTGGTGTTGGTGGGAGATATTTGTAAATATTTCATGAAAATCAGTACTCTAAGGTATTTACTCAGCTTGAATAATGTTCCGGAGTCGGTGCGTACTGATGTGCTTTCAAGGAGCTAAGCCGTTCTTCAAGATTTTCACAATGAGCGATTGTGACACCTGTTTGATTTCCTTGTTGAATTATTATGGCAGTTGTCTTAGTTTTTTTGAATACCCAGGTTTTGTTTGACAAGTTGACTATTTGTTAAAAAAAGATTTAAAATTTCATTGTAAATTAATGTACTCCCATGGGGTGATTCACCACGTAGCGAGAGAATACTGACGGTTCGTTTAACGTGATCCTAACGTGTTTTTTTGAAGCTTCGAAAGGGTCTTTCGCGACACGAGACTTAACATTTTCGTTGCACACGCAGTGAAAATAATGAACCACATTTTTTTCTGTATTTCTCTTGTCATCGAAATGGAATTTAATGTTAAATATTTTTAATTCTTATCTTAATGGCACTCATCTGGGGCAATCATCATTATAGGAATTTTTTTCTGCCCTTGTTTATCACTCTGCCGGCATGTCCATTTGTTATTGCTGTAGTTGGTGTCATTGGCTCGTATATATTGGTTTGCATCTTACCGACCTTGTGGTGTTCACGACTGTCGGTTTAACTCCAAAATTCATGTTTGGAGTTGACAGAGTTGAGGATATCAGATTAATGTGCCCTTGCCATTTGCTCCAAAAGGTACGACCACCAGGTACAGGCGAAGGACGCCGTCTTGTTTGGCCCGCGAGTGTTGCGGCTGTTTTGGTCGGAATGGTTTATCGCCTTCTCTTCTTTCATATGTCATTTTTGCTAACTGTCTTGGGATGTTGGTATTTCCCTGTTGCTGTGCGCTTCATTGATTTGTCGTAGTCTAATTTTATGAAGATAAATATTTGGAATGTCTCGAGTCTCAAGTCACGACGTCTCAAGTTTGTTCATCACCTAGGGAGACTGTTGTAGTGGATGCTTTTTCTAACCTTCGTTTGATTCTGATGAGTTAGTTAAGTTCTGTGACTTCCTTTCTCATGAAGTTTACTCTTTTTCTTGCTAGGCATTGTTAAAGACGTATTTTACAATCGTCTGTCTTCGCGCTGCCCTTAATTTTATTTTTGTGCGATGCTGAGGGGTTTTAACCGTGCAGTTTGTTGGTAATTTATGAATTGAGACTAGCTCTGATTCGACTGGTATTGCTTCCTCAAATGTCAATAATCACATTAATAATACTGGCATCCTTTTTTTGTAATATGTCTTAAATCATAATAAATATTTCCGGTTTTACAATCCCTGCATAAGGTCTTCCAAAGACTTCCTAACATCCAACCAATATTGTAGTCTTCATAAGAATGGTTTTATACTTTCCATGTTTAAAAAATTAATTTAAAGATTCCGGAGTGCTTATTGGTTGCCGTTCGGAATAGTAAGGCTCAAAGATCGGCGAATGTCCCTTACATATCCCGTGTCTTTTCTGATTGAAAGCGCTTAATTAAGAAACCAGATTTGTTTGCGACTGTAAATATTTCATCTATAATCTACGTATGACGACTCAACAATTTGAGTGCCAAGATACTAATCGGATCTACAAATATATGTGGTGACTCATAAACTCCTGTATGACTTATTGCGAGTCTCTTGAAATGCTGAAAGAGATTTGTGGAGGCTGGAGAGAGGAAATCCTTTTCCGAGATGTATGCGACTCGGAAACAATACCCTTTACGAATGGGACAAGGAACGCGAATAAAATTACTCGATTTCATGCGCGAACGTGCTGTATCTCTCGTAAGTTAAAATGCAATTGAGACTGAGAGACGATGATTCCCAGGTCTTCCACTGCGAAATTTGAAGGATTTTTTTAAAATGAAAGATTATAGTGGAGAATATTATTTTTCCGATATGCTTCATCACAGCATGTACCCAGTTTGCAACCCTATTAGAGTTTCCGCTTTATAGGTCCTTATTCGGTTTTCACTTCTACGGGAAAGTCGAGGAATAGTGGTCGCCATTCGAGAAGTAAATTTAGTATAATGAACTCCTGTTTTAAAATGCCTCCTCGGAGCAATTCAACATCTGTGGTCATTTCTCTGCTTTGGATCAGCAATTGTTCATTTATTGTACTTTGGGATATTTTAAAAGAACATTTCGAAACGAATTTTGCTTCCTTCGCGAACATTTTGTTAAAACTCTTAATGTCGTTTAGGAGTGAATGATAATTTCGTGGGTCAGTAGGCTGGACGACAGCTTCTTGTTTTGTCTATTTATTGTGAACTGAGCAGTCGGACGGAAACGGGCTAGTTCGGATCAACAGGGAACGGAGTAAAACACTGCATAACATACACACATAACACACATAAGATATTAAGTCACTAAAAACAGTGAATTCTGTGCATTTAATTCAATGTGCTTGCAGAATTTGCGATCCGGAAACATTTTTAATTTATTCATTCATATTCTTCTTCCGCTTAGTTTGAAGCTGGAGTGACGAGAGAAAATGTCGCTGAAAGTAATTAAAACATTTTAATTTGATCGTCTTTGTATGAGATGTTACCTAATGCTTGTGCACTTAAGACTCCATGTATTTTGCCTTTATTGAGAAATTAAAAAAATGTAATGGGATTTTTTATATGCCATGACATATTAGCTTAAATTGGTGCTTTCCATGTTACCGGAAATAATTTTCACAATTGAAGGAAGGGGTGCGGGTATGGTAGGCTTTGTCCTCTTTCTATAGTGCGACCTTGACGAATTTCAATAACGTTCTCAGGTTTAAAGAGAAATAATTAGTGAACTGGTGGCACATTTGTCTCATCACCTTGAGAAAGAAGTGTCACGAAGTTTTGGTCGACCGGCAAATTATTCGTCGTACCAAGCTAATGTTGTGTTCAGGGTGTAAAATTACTTTAGCATTGGGTGGGATTTTATGTTCTTGCGCCGCTGAGGTAGTTTCGAACCGTTAATGGATTTCGATATTCCATAATATGGCAAAACCACGTAGAATGCCCGAGAATGTATTGGATGCAGTAACTAGTAGTTAAATAGGAAAGCACCCAACCCGCCGGATAAACCCTCACCCTCTCTTTCTGTTATGGAGCTCATAAAGGTCCCTCTGTGTAATAAATACTCTATTAGAGAGTTGGAAATATTAAAAAAAAACATTTTCTGCAGGTATTCACTGACGAAAGAGCTTGAAGATTCTTAAGCCGTATACAGGTATTTTTTTTTATTATTGGTAATCTACCGGTTAAGGTAGGTTTCTGAACATAGGTAGGTATTAAAAGAATAAAAATCAAGAAAATGATTACGTAATTTGCAAAAAAAGTAAGTTAGGAAAGAAAAAAAGTTCATAAAAATCTTTCCAAAAGTTCTGTCTGATTAATTTTTGTGTCGGATTCTTTATTTTAATTCTTGATCGTCATAGAGAGTTGTGCGTGTATCTCCAAGGACCGCGTTCTTTTACCTCCGGATTTTATTGTTCGGGTGTATGAGTACAAGGAACGTGATTCGTCAGAGATTTCGATGAAGAGAGACCATTTAAGAGAGATAGATCTGAGAATAAATGAATGTGTTATCAATCATACCCCTACGGACTCACGTCCGGCCATAATATTTCTCGTCCGGTCGTGTGGACTTAGGAGGGAGCTAAGGAGTCGTGTTCCATATTTTTTTAATATCGCACACTCGGAACAGACGTGGAGATTTGCATCTTTCTGATGTATCTAGGGTAGATGCTTACGTTTCTCAGCGATGCGGAAAAAAACATGTAGCTCATCGTTTTGCTCAAGTGTTGGCGGCTTTGTTGCGTGTATTGGGGGAAAACATGCGAACGCAATCAGTGAATTTCTCGTAAAATCTTCATCCATCCTTTCGTGGTTCCTTGTGCACTGGCTTGCTCCGCCGAAGGGCCAGGGTCAAATACTGACCCTGGCGAAATTCTCAATGGTATTACGTCAAACTGGCGTATTTTTGTTCTCGCGTTGGCTGAAGCCGACGCGTATTTTCTCTCCACCTCAAAAATGTAACTACATATGCGTGATGGCTCAAATAACCGCTCCCTTCGGTCACTTCCTATTCTTATAATTGAAATAGAAGAGCTCGATCGAGGAAGACAAATCAAGTCTAAAGATTTGAAATTTTGCGGGAGAGAATAAATAACTTCCTTGAAAAAGAGCAAAATCAATAATTTGATTGTTTTATTGCGCAGGAGCTAAATAGCATTGACAATTTCATAGACCGTTTGCTGAAACTACATCTTTAGGATTATCGTCTTAAACGTAAACGAAGAAATCAGATGTGAATATACAATTGTTAATAAAACATAAACTTGGTATCTTTGGCGTAATGTCGTGGAAGGAGTCCGTTCTTCAGCTATAACACACGATCACATTATTCACTGATAAATCAACTTAAATGTATCGGGTTTGGGCTAATCTTGCCATCAGAAGGTAAGTACAGTATTCTATTGTATGTACCTTATGATGGATAACTTAGCTTAAACTCGCTGTTTGAGTTGTTATAGCGGAAGAGAAGTACGGTTTTGTGTTATTAGTCATAGTAGGACTTGACCCTTTTTTCAGATGACGTCTTCAATTACTCGTGCAATTCCTTCCATCGATTCTTAAATTGCTCTCTAGACTGTTGTAGTTGCTATTGGGAACTTATTTGATTTGTAATTGGCTGGCGCGACGTACCGATGGAACGAAAGGACAGGTGTTGTGCTCCTGGATAGTTAAAAATCTAAAGAAAAGCAAAGGAGTCGGTACATGCATTTGGTTGGCAATGAGGTCATGAGAAAGTAATTACGTAGGTCTATGAAAGAAATGCATAGGAGATAACACGTTATGGGTTTTGAAATTGCCGGATTGTACGGTTCTAAGTTACTAGATACGTAAGCAAGCACCATGTGGATTAGAGGTGGGTCCATAATAATCTTTTCATTTCACGCAATGGCAGCTAGATATTTACTTTATGAGTAAGTTAAAACGTAGCTCGGAGTAAAATTCTGGGTAATACTCTTTGAAGCGAGCCGTGACCCTGTGATACTTGCGCATAGTAGTTCATTTAATGACATTTTCCTTTGGCATCCAAGTATGGATCTGAATGCCACTGCCAAAGTGTCTTCACTTGACAAAGCCCACAGAACGACATGGAATAATTTGTGTTAGGAATTTGGTTTCACTCCAGGGTACTCCTGCGCTCTTGACAGAAATCCCTTCCGCTTCTACGCCGACTCGGCAGTTAATTGGATGTACTCTGATCGCTCATTTTTCTCGAATCATCCTCGAATGGAATAGAAATCAGAGGTGATTCTCGATTAAGGAATGATAAAACTTATGTTACTCTGCCCACGGTCATTCCTTTGCATCGTGCCTCTTCGTCTTTCCTCCCTTCCCCTCTCCACGTTCTCCTTTCTTCCTCATTTCATCTCTCATCTTCCCTCGCGAACATTTCTCAACCTCCTCCGCAAGATTTTGGCTCTGTTTGAAGCGTTTCTCCGCAGATGAGAAGATTACGCCGTGGTAGCAGTCGGTCATCCCGCGAATCGAGTGCTTCTGGGATGGTTTCCAGTGCCTAGCCCGGGTGCCTACCACCTCGCAGCGCACCCAAACGGGCGCGTGGATAAAGACGTTTACAGGTTTCCCTTCTTTGCCGTAATTTACTGCCGGTGTAGGCCGGGAGTGGATCGTAAACTTGGAGCGAGCTATTCGAGTGGTGGTTTATCCCCCGCCGTCCACCCATTTCCAGCCCTCCTAATTCTCGCTGGTACCCCTGGAGGTGTGTCTCGGTTCTTCCACAAGTGCTGAACGTTCTGTGGGCTTTTCGCGACGGAAAACCTTGTCAGCTCTTTCAGGAGTCATTGGCGGAAAAACCTGCTCGGCTCCGGATGGAGCTGTCCGGACCAGTTTTCAAAATTTACATATTTTTTAATAAAGATGTGCCTCGGCGGGTGGGGGGGGGGAGGCAAAAGGGGGCGTAGTCTCCTCATTCGGCTAGCTTCGCGGTATTGTGAAACGGAAATCGTAATGGTCAGTTTTTTTTTGCATCGTGGAATCATGTGTTAGCCAAATGTGCCTAGCAAACCATCTAAGTCACTTTTAGCTTGCTGTCAGGTTTTCTAGGAGGCTAATCATCATAGTTTACTCGGTGTTCATGCCCTGAGGTGAGACTCCAAACTCGCAGCATTGCGTTACTCACCAGACTAACCTTGCTGGATAAGGAGAAGAATCAATCGCAGCAATAAAAAAACCTTTAACGTTAATAAATGAAATAGTAACTTAGGTCCCAAATGAAAGTGACAAAAGAGGATTGAACTCTGATAAGAGTGTGTTTTCGGACTCGGAGACTCAAACCTTATGAAAAAAAAGAAGAAGGAGGAAAAGGAGAGTTTCGAGGTTTGAATTTGGGAAAGGTTGAGGGGAGTGTATTCGGGTCGGGGACGAAAACAGATGAAGAGCGTGGTTAAGTGTTGGCTGTGACGGGACATCATTGGGTGAAATTCGTAGAAGACATATAAAAGGAGTTGATGAGATTGCAGTTTTAGGCATATTTGAAAGAAGGATGTTTAGTTGTCAAGCGGCAGAATAGTTATTTCAAGATTGCAAGAAGAATGGGGCATTTTAAGAAATACTAGAATTCTGTCTCTGAGAAAAAGCATTTTAGGTTTATGCAAAATATTTTCAGTGTAAAAATCGTTTAGGTTTGGTGTCGAGGTTTAGGTATGGTTTTAGGTCATGGGTTACGGTTTTAGGTATGGTTTCGAGGTTCTCCTGTTAGGTAGGATGGTGTTATGGAATTATCAAAAACTATTTTTGCTAACAAGAAACAAGGGCTGTGGCCAAGGATGCACTCCCTAATATTAATAACACCTGCAATTTTAGTTTCCGAAGAGGCTTCTTGACGTCTATTGATATGGTGAAGAAATAATATAATAGCTGTTCGGACTGGTGTAGCATTTAATAAATATAGAAGCTGTAATTTCATTTTCATCTGAAAGTTAGTGAATGCCACTTTTTCCTATTCCATGTTTGGCCCTGCCTGGTTTATACTCTCACTCGTCAGTCTAGTAATCAGTCCACTAATAGCAGTTTACCCTTTAATTTCTGTACACTTAAAAGTGTGCGATATGATCTTGGAGCCTATAATTTCTCATCGAGTAGTTTTTTTGTAGGATTTTGCCGCGCCGAATACGTAGCGATCATAAACACTTTCACGGCGGTCCTGCCAGTCGGAAGCCCGGTGGGTGGTGTACCGACCACATCCAATGGAGATAAATGATGTTAGGCTCAAGGGAAACTTTTATGTTTACGTCCGGGAGATCCTGGGATCTTTCAGGGCCAAAGTAAAGAGACTTTTGAAAGGCTGGCAAAAGACGTGTTTGACTTGCAATGCGTGAAATTGTACGGATATTTCGTTTTGAGGTCCACGTGTGACTTTTTTGACTATAAACATTGATGTAGGCTGTTTAAACGTCCATTAACCTCATTTGAATTTGTCATTTTCGTCCCAAGACTAAGTTGTGGTGATAATTTACCGTGAGTTTATTATGGAGAATGTGTTGCCCTTAGAAAAGACAAGTGAAAGTGAAATTACCGTAAAAGTATTTTCACTCTGATTTATTTTTTCCAGTTGTCGTCCATCTACTACGTAATAGATTAATTTCTTTGGTATTACTCTCGCAACTGAATTAATGATGAAAGATTCAGGCATACTCTTGTCAATTTCTAAACCGTGATTAGTAATATTACAACCGTATAGGCATACGCTAAATAGATTATAAGTTTGAATTCACCTATACAAATGACTATAACTTTCAGGTATACTAGTAGGAGGTGTGTTTATTTGAAGCTCAAGGTACCATATAATATATAAATCACGCTACAAGGGCGTAGGACAGGGTGAATTAGAGCATAATTAATTAAAATTTGGAAATGAAATACCCAAATCTGTGGTGGTCAGCATATTTATAAGGTTAAATTCTTTCCGGGGAATATGATATAATCTTTTCTACGCCTTATTTTGCTCAAGAAATTCCGTGTGAATTATTTCCATCGTGGTACTCGAAAATATGTCCTTCGGGCTCTTTCATTACCCGTGATCTCACTCATTCTACCATCAAATAGTTTGGGCGTTATTTGGGCGAAAAAGCCTTCGCAGTAACCTCCCTTCATTCCGTCCAACATGCCTAATCTTAATACCTCCCTCTCCCTCGCTTACCCAACATTCTACCCTCTGTCACATTCCTCAACAATCCATCAACCCTCTGCACGCCCTGCGTTTACTTTTGCTGTTTTCTTTGGATTTCTCCCAACAGCCTCCCGTCCTCCCCCACCATTCGAAAAACTTCTTCCTTCGTTTTCCTTTCCTTCCATTTCACCTTTCCGTCCTCCTCCACTCCCACATCTCAAAAGCCTTCAGCCTACGCTTTTCATCATGCCTCAACAACCTAGTTTCCGAGCCGTACAAAACTACACTACATATCAACGTCTTCCCCAGTCTTTCCTTTACATCCTTGCCTAAGGCGCTTGTCAATAATTCTCTCCTCTTCGTGAAAGCTTCCTTACCTGATGAGATTCTTCTTCTAACGTCCCTACCACATTTCACACCTTCGTCCGAAACGCTGTGCAAATGTGTATTTTCGCTATTTAGCTAAAATGTTCAACCTTGCTAAAGTTTATGCCCTCCCACTTTAATGTTTTACTTTGTTTTCCTATGTCTCGAGAACTTCATTACCTTCGTTTTCCTCTAATTTATTTAATTCCATACTTTTCACATATCAAGTAAAGCGCTATGCTATTTAAAAGGTGGTGAACGTTCTTCATTTTTTATTATTTTCCGAATCACCTCCGGAGTAATTTGGGTTATATGGTGTGGGATAGGGTTTCGGGTATCCATTGAATTTTAGGGATTACTTCAGCCTAAATAGAGTTCCCTTTTAATTAATGCTTTCGGCTGACCTTGAGTGGGATCACCTTAAGAGAATTTTGTATCCCTCCCGCCCTCCCCTGGCTATTCAAGGTTGAATTAGCATCGCGGATAATATTAGCATACGAGTGCGGTGCGCCAGTAACCACGTGCACATGGATGCTGTGGTGTAATTGTTTAAAATGTTTACATTAATCTAAAAAAATTATTTAATACTTGTCCCTTACAAGATTTACTGAAATTACGAGATTAAATAATTTTCTGATTGCACGAACTTCGAAAACTATTTTTATTGTTATGTTTTCTATGAAACCTAACATGATTCCTAATCTTCGCCATGCATACCAGGGCTAGGCTGTCGGGTGAGTTTCAAGGAATCGGATGAGTGGATTTGGACCTATCGGATGATGTAATGTAATGATGCACGTTATTTTGGTGGTATCATTCGCTTCGTTAAGTGGATATCGGTGCGTTGCCAATTACAACTG
>LYUA01000148.1:944418-954516 GCA_002093875.1 Calopteryx splendens
TATATTCATAATGATAAAATTCCACCACATCACGTCTGATACTTCTCTCTGCGTACCCAAGTAAAAATATCAGTGCACAGAAATATACTTATATAAAACGTAAATATGTCAAATTTATATTGATACTTCTAATTCATATGTAGCCAGTGTTAATTTAAGATCTTCTTAATCCGAAAACCGTGCTTTCAAGATCACTCCGCTCGCATATCGTAATGCGTAAGCGTGGCACTTCACAGCGCCCCCTAGCTCACCAGCGCCCCACCCTTACGACGACCCTGGATATGGGATGTTGTGTTGTTTTTCGTTGATTTTTCTTCAGGGGTAGCTATGGAAACGACAATCTCGTGGTGGTAATATTTCTATGAACGAGGGTTACCAGTAACGTACCTGTCATTTCTCTCGGTTTTTTCAAAGTTGGTTGATGCGCAATGTAAAGTATATCCTGATATGAAACGAGCAATAGCTAGGTGAAAGATGTATTCGTGCCACCAATGGCATCATGCGTATATTTAAATTCTTTTTCAGTAACCCTTACGAGTTAATACTTTTCAGGGAAAACTTAATCAAACTTCACTGTTATTTATAGCGCGGAGGCCTTTAAGTGCAAAAATTTACTTTCTTAAGTAGGTTCCCTGGTCCGACGTGCGTTGTACGAACCCTTAATAATTGTTACGTTAAATATCTTTACTGTAGTTACGAAACCATTGCCTCGATCGTGATTATTACACTTGTGTTCTATGCACTGCTCTTCGGGATTTGTTGATGGAGGGTGAGGCTAAATGTAAAGCGATATCAAAAACCTTTTCATTTCTTTTTGGGCGAATTCATTTAATTCCCTTAAACATATTGGTTTTATATTATCGATTAGAGTTGAATAAATGATTGTTAATCTGACAACCTCTCTGGTGCATTAAACTTTAAATATTCTATGTTAACTGGGAATTTATGGAACCCGGGAGCAAGAGATGTTGCATTATAAACGCATCGAAACGTCACTTAATGGATCCATAAATTACGCATGTTTTTTTAAATTCGGAAATGGAAAAGTGATAGAGCCATCACATCACCTTTCCTCTGGAATGTTCTCTGTGGCAAATTTAGACTTTTAATTGGCTCATAAATTTCGGAGCATTTCGAAATACTTATCAGGGTTTTTAATAGTGTCCTGCTCATTCATGAAAAGTAGTGTTCCATTTTAACTTAATTTCTGTGACGAAATGCACTTGTTTTCTCGGCACGTTGAAAGCTTCGTGACCTGGTTCTTGCAGCATGTTCTTGTCTCCCGATTGCCGTCGATGAGGTTGTCAGTTACTTTTGTCTCTGCCGTGTGACTTCTATCACGTCCGCTCCCAATTACCGACGGCGACTCGCAGACCTGCGGCCCGCATGAATGCAACCTCTTGTTAGACGTTCACGCTCCTCCTAGAATTGACCTTCGAGAGTATCGTGAATGACTTGCTCGTGAGGGAGGATATTTTAACAAAATCAACACTGGGCTCTGGGGCTTCTAGAAATTAAATGCAATGTGCGTACCAAATTTCATTGACGGCTAATGCCTAGTATTTGAGCTCTCACTGTCAGCATAGTCTTCTACGTCTTATTCTTCCGCGAGGTAAAAGGGAAGCGTGGGAAAAGATTGAGGTCAATTTATGTGGAAATGTTTTCGATTTTTCGGTACGCGACCTCTTCATTTTGCCCTTAAACCACTTCATGTAGCCCACCCATGCTCCTGGTTTCAATTTTCTTTCCACTGAGGGTTGCGTGTTGTATCATTCCAATTCATTTGGTGAAATGTTCGGATAGCTAATGGCCAACCCAGGGGTCCGTTTTTTAAGAGAGCCCATCGTCAAGACATCGCCCAAGGTTTATACATTTTTATTTACCTCCCCGCATGCAATAGTTGTTCGGGGTCGAGCTCATGGGAACCATGTCGTGTTTTCAATCTGCCTGTTTCAATTAGGGTGCACTGTTGAGTTTGGTGCTCGTAAAATGCCTCCTCCCATTGAGTGAGGACCGGGTTTGTTTGTACGATGTGAAATTCTGTTGAATTTTTTTTCTGCTAAGCTCTGCTGAAAGTGGAAAAAAAATCTTCGTGAAATCATTCATCCATCTCATATCCGACTGAAAGCCAATACCACCAGCTGTCGGAGCGAGCGGTGTATATCCTTACTGAAAAACCTAATGTGCTCTCGGTTTTAACTATTTCTGATATACCGACGTCTGTGTTGCTTGGACCTTGTCATCTGTCATTTTTCTTCGCAAACTCATTGAAGCAATTTTTATCTTCCCTCATTGAAACCATTACAACTCCCTTCATGCCAGTAAAAATATTTTTAATCACGGAATACGTGTGTAGGATCAATTACCAGAAAAATTACTGACCCTTTCCTTAAAAACTTCTTTAACATTCAAACGATTAGTGAAAGAAACTACCTTCTGCCTTTTTACTTGAATTTCGCCATGTCGAATTCCTTTCAATTGCTGTGTCGCGGGTCAAATTTCAGGAGTTGACAGGGAAGAGGTAGTTGACATTGTGCAACGGAAGAGGTAGTTGACATTAACTTCCATCTTTTTGACAACAGTTTTAATTAATAGTAGTTAATAATTACCTTTGTCAATTCTTCTCCTGCGTGTGTGTGAGTGTGACCAAACGGCGATCCAATTCTGATTTATAACACAGATTCGATGGAATCTTAAAATTGTGTATAAAAAACATTATCGATGCGGATGAGTTTTTTGTTGAGAAGTCGACATAAAAATTAGATATTACAATGTGTTACTAAAGGATACGTTTGGAAATCATAGAAAATATTGAAGGCCATTAGAGACGTAATGGCACCCGTTATGGATTCGTTTTGACTGTTGGTCTATCTGTCTAACCCCGCTTTTGAGGGTCATTTAAGACAATATTTGAACATGTCGTAGATGCAACATTTGTCGATAATTATCATGCTCTCTTTAAAAAATTCGCTATTTTATATTTTTGACTCGAAAAGTTTTCACTTTTGCATTGGTATTCTCACTGTTTTTTCGACGAAACAGATATCAATTTCGCGAAAATGCGACACACAAATAGCGATTGAGTCGAATATTAAATTCTCTTGTTAACTACAAACGCTTTTCCTCCTTAAAGTTTGGGGCTCTCTGTTGCCTTGGCAACGCGATCGATTTAATTTAAGACGATTCGAGGAGGTCCTTCAATATAAGCGTTAGTTGACTTATTGCAAATCTAAGAGTTTCTCGGATTTTCCGAGATCTAGTTGTGAGCTTTAAGAGCATAAAGAGTCGGTTTTCAAGTCAGTAATGAATTGGCACTTTCTTTTTTTTTGTGTAATGTTCCCCAAATTAATGCTGTAATGCTTGCTATATAAATGTGCCGAAAATCCATTTAAGTGGTCTGTTAAGTGCTGCAATTGTATTACCTCGCTTGGCTGAGGGCCGTATTCAAAGGCGTTCCAATGGAAACCACTTATATTCTGAGCTCACTTTCAATGTAACACACCCCGCCCACCCTCACCAAGTGGGATTCTGAAACTATTCAAAGCCATATGTATATAAGAATCAAGGCTACAAGGGAATTTCATCTTTCAGTAAACCCAAGTCGTCTGAATGGGTCATTGGAATCAATATTTTAAATCGAGTGCGTGTATCCCGATTTCTCTCTGAAGAATGGGGACCTCCATACAAATTGAAGGGATTGATGGTAGTGAGGTAATGCTATCGACCCCACATTCAACATAGGCGAGTATTAGTTGTCCCTATCGTTACGTCTAAAAATGCGGTCATAGAAGGTAATGAGGTAACTAGGGAAGGTATGGATGGAGAAGTTCCAAGTTTTGCGGTGAATGGCTCAATCAACGTTTGAACAAATCGGTGCCTTTTCAAATAGTCCTCCCCCTAGAGTTTAAATCCTGGCCGTTCGAAAATATGAAAAGTCATTAGATCAGTCCAATTTCATGTCAGCTTATAAGTTATGCAAGGAGGTGATAAGGCTGTTTTATTACGAGATCGAAAGTTGCCTTCTGCTGTTGTCGTGGGATTAATCCTGTTCTCTTCATTCGTTTGCTCACATTTTAATGGGCTCGCTGAGGTGACTGCTAGATTTTGGAGAGGCGCACGATTTTCAAATCAGAGTTGGCGACTGCAGAATGTCTTGTTCTTCACGTGTTCGTTCTTCTTCGAGTTAATTGTTCCATTTCCGTCGGAAGTGCATTGCTAAAGGAAATGTGGGCATTTGTGGAGATGGAAACGGAAGCGGCAGTAGTATTATTGGATAATAGTAACAATTTTTAGAGTCCAAATACTTCTTCTGGGCCTCCATTGTCCTCGGCTGAATTGTTTTCTTCGGTCCAGCTGCTTGAGGGGGCTCAAATCGACCGAAGGAATGTTTCTCATCGAGTCCATAGTTCTGACGTCGTGATGCATCTTCCCCTTTTGTCTTGGTTGCCTTTGCGCACTTTCTACTTGGCAGTGCTTCCAGAAATGATTTCCTACATTTCTTTTGTTGTTCCGTCTAATCCAAGACAGAAAAAATCGGGATTCGCTCTCTCAAAAAAAAATTAAAAGCTGTCGTAGCCATTCTTGTTTCGTACAGTTCTCATTGATTTTGTATCGGATTCGCACGAGACGCGGGCTCTTAACTGTTCTGGGTTTTAATATGATTTATTTCGTCCTCGGCGGTTTCGTGCGTTTTCGTACCATACTCACAGATGATTGATTGATTTGTTTTACCTGGGGTGAATGAGACTGCATATTCCCATCATCCCCCGCCAATGTGCGAGTTCTGTGGAAAGTATACTATTTATCAAAGCACGAGAAATTAATGCTTGTGGGGTTATTTTGCATGTGTCATTTTCATATTCTATAAAGCGTATTTATAGTATTAATATCTATTCAATGAAGTATATTTTTTTCGGCGATTTTCGTTAAGTTAAGCTAAGATAGTATGCATTAGTTTTTACTTACCTACCGTATTTCTAGACGCGGTGCTCTTCTAATCTCTTTTCGACTTTGTGTTGTATGCTTTTATTGTCGTTCTCGTACAATTTTGCTGAATAAATTACTTTTGATGTGTCGAAACCAGATTGGAGGAAATCATTCAGTATACTATCTCTCTCTGTAAGTGTTTCCTTCCTCGTTATACGTAGCGAGGACTCTTTAATTGCTTACCCCTACTCCTTTACTTTGAGAGATAGCTCTATGAAATGTAGAAACTAACAAGAAGTGGTTGAGTGTGGAAATTCATAACGGTAAACGCGTGTTAAGAATTCTTTTTCATTTTACAAATGGATAATTTCTCGAGCGAACTCGGAAACATCGATCTGATTTTTCATGGCCGAACTGGGTGTGAGATTTCAGCCCTAAGGCCCCGGTTACTTTTTTTTGCTTATGCTAGAGCCGATTGCCAAGAGATGGTAACCACATCCTGTTTACATTTCCCAATTGAATTTTACTTCCGAACCCATGTACTCTTTTTCAGTGTCGCACGTGATTTATTTCTGTTAATTGGTGTTCGAACTGTGTTGTGAGTTGTATTTGAATTGTCTTGTCCACGTTATAATTAGTGTTTTTTCTTGAGAACCTTTTCAGTGCTGTGGTGTCAGTGGTGCACCGATGTGGTATTGTGTATTAACAGATGTGCCGCACATGCATCCATGTATATTTTCCTTTCAAGTGTTGTGTCCCTGGTTTTTAATCCGTCCAGTGTTGTGTGTGAAATGCTGAGGGGTTTCTTTTTTTGACTGTTGCTCTTTCCATTGAATATGTATGTGACTTTTCGTCTTTTCAAGCACCCCGAGTGGCGAATATTCTTGGGAGTCAAGATTTAACCAATCGTAATGGATTCGCCAGGTACGAGTGGTCTTTTTTTCAATATATTTACTCTGTGTACCTACTCCTCTCTGTGTATGTGAATGCATTCACGCAGCAGCACATTTTTTTGTTTTATTTTTCATTAGTTTTATTTTCCGAATGTTGTATAGATTTTCCTAATTTGTTTATTAAGTTCAATTCTCTCTTCCGTTGAGGCACCTCCACTTAAATCAACGAAAGAAGCACGTTGGTGTGTATCCTATCAGTGTTAATTTTTTTTCCTTTCGGGATGCGAATCTTTCCATGCGGATAGTGCTTATTTCTCGGTACACTTGTGTGTATGTGTAAAGCGTATTGCATGGTGGGAGCATCTGTATGTTTCAAGAAAGGGAGGGGTTTCAAGAATATATTTTTTTTCGACGATTGTCCTCTTTCAAACCTGAAATGTCTATGGTGGAAACGAAAGTCGTTCGTTTCCATCATGGACCTCTCGTCTGTGCCCGTATCCGAACAAAAATTCGTGTTTCGTTCATTAATTTACGGAAATTCGCTAACGCATCGAAGGTAAATTCTTGAAAGTCAAGTGCGTTAAAATCGTTCCACCTCATTTACTAAGTATGCCTAGCGAACAAAGAAAAAAATCAATTTGCACTCTGAAAACTTTGCATTAATTCGAGGAAAGACGGGCATGATTCATGTAACTGGATATACGCGACATGGACCCTGTTGTTCGGATGGTTGTTATCTGCTTGTCTTTTTCTTCCATCTTCCCCGCGACTTCTTCTTCTATCTGAATTTTGGCCGTGGGGAAAAGTTGCCACCCCCATAAGTTTGTGAAGCCGTTTTTGAGCAATGAGCAACCTTGAGCATTTAAAAGGATTACTGCGCCCGAGATCTGTTTCAATCCCACGCTCATTTGCTGTGGTCGAATGCAGCTGTCGCTGAAAGGTTAAATATTCATTTGGCACTCTGTCAAGATCTTTGGCGTGCCGATCCGTCTTAACTTTGAAATTGACTTTCTAGGGTTAGGTAATTTCTTTCGCGTGACTCATGCGGAGCACATTACTATTCCTTCGCACGTGTCTCGCTTAATACGAAGTGCCCTATTGAAGGCTGCCTTCTAGTAAGGAAAAGTGGAGACATTCAATCGCAGGCAATGGAGGATAAGAAGAGTGGAGGAATAGTGCATATTCTCCACGAGCCCCATTAGTCTTTCGCTCATGTCAGATTATTGGGTATGAGGGCTGTTGAAATGAAATGTCATTATATTTGGCAGAGGTGGCAACTTTCAAGTAATTAGTGGTCGCATACAGTTATTGCCTATTTTGCATATACTCTTACTATCAAATCTGACCTGTCGCCTGTCTTTCCGCTGTTTCTCCCCGCTCTGTTGCTGGGGCATGGGAAAGTAGAGTAAGTATATATTCTTCTAGAACTGCAGATCTGTTCACTTTTTCGACTATTCAATTGCTGAGATTATGTTTGGACATGTGAAATATTTGTCTGTTGTAGTTCTCGCCCCCCTCCAAAAAAACTTTCCGTAGCTTTAGCCTCTTTCCAATGTAATACAGAAGTCTTTCTCCCTTCCCTTACTACCTATCTTTGTAAAAATTCGGCGTTGCTTATTTTCTGGCTTTGCCAGCCTAGACATAAACACTAGTGTTTTCGCAAAATGTTTTCCATTTAAAGGATGCTTTATCACTGTTTTTTTTCCTAATGCAAACCATTTCCGTTGCAGGTTGGTATTTTATTTTATATTTTTTTGCACATTTCTCGTGTTGATAGTCTGAATTATTGAATTTCACTGCACCTCTTATGCAATGTCGGCACATACGCATATGTGCATCTTTCATCACTGAAATTAGAGCACCCGAAGTAGTTAAATGTTATTAACGGAATTTAACTTTTGAATTTAGAGAGGGTGATGTTTGTAAAAAGTGAAATGGGTTTTGTGTTAGAATTACGAATGTGCATTCGGCGTTGTTCAACACTTTTGTTTTTTTTAATAGTGAAAAATCTCGATTGAAGTTTTTTTTTTTACCAATTATTAAATATAAATTTTTCGAACTGAAATTTTACGGAAAATCAATAACATCCTTTTCGTTGAAAAATTACTGTTTGTGAATGGCGGAGTTTTCAAAGCATGCGTTCCTTTTTGAGTTTCCGGAAGGTTTAGTAGAATTAGCTCCATGTTGAGGAATTAATGTTATGGATTCAAAGTTATTACTAGATTTTTTTCAGGGGTTGCAGTATCTTAACGTGATTCTATCCCGTTCACTCCGGTCTCTTTTCAACAGTTCTAGTGCTTGAATCGGAAACGCATTGAAACCCTACGCTCGGTAGCATTCACGGGCGTATTTAGATGGGCTTCGCACCCTTTGAAGTGCAGGAATGTGCGCTCGCGACCTTTCATTAATGCAGCCGCCATGCTTTTTATTTATGAGTTGGCCACCGAAATCATTAGGCGCCCGTTTTTGCACTCAAATGATGAAGGCATTCATGGAATAAGTGGCGCACTGTTTGCACTTGCAAAGCAGTTTGTTGGAAGGACATGGGTGAATACAAAGACTGTGCGGACCTGCCGATCTCTTCCGGGACAGTCGATCACGAAAGACGTATATTTACAGATGCGTCATCGAACCCGGTGCACTGGAAACAGTTTCGAAACCTCTGATTTCCTAGCAGTTACGGATTGCTTTTCGACGCAGTTGGAAAGAAAGAAATGCTTGGTTTAGTTACGCCTAATTCATATGCATTTAAATAAAAACAATTGTCCTTCCACAGATTTCGGGCGATAGTATCCTTGAGGCATAACGTACAAGCAATGAGCTACTTTATAATCGAAGAAAAATTCGTTTCCATCTGAGTTAAACTTCAAGTAGCAAAGATCTAGTCTTTTTTTTCTATTGTACTTCATTGCTTATTGCTGATATCTGTCGAGGTAGATTTGGAATCCATTAATACCTCTTACTGTTAATCTTTCGTGCGCAACTTCATCCCCCGCTGCAAGCTACGCAAAAATTGAACTTTTCTGATAGTGAAAATGAGTGTACAATTAACACTGTATGAGAGGAGATCGGAAAGTCTTAATGTATATTTTTGCATTTAAGGAAACGCTAAGGGCAGCGTATTTCATCCTTTATTTCAAGGCGCTTACTGGCACTTCCTCCACACAATCTTTATGCCTGCAGGCGTTTTCATTTCTGCGTGCTATCTGATTGTTTTATGCCTTCCGCCTAAATAACCCCCTTACAAAAAATATAAGATTATCTTCCCCATCTTTACCCTGTCAGTTTAGAAAATCGCAGCTGATATAAGCTGTACGCTGCGAACGGAAACTCGTAATTCAATATTACTTCCAATATAACCCGAAAACGAGAAAAATCTATATTTCAATGAAGTTGATGTGTAGGAATTGGCGAAATTGGCGTTGAGTAATAAACCTATTTGTAGTTGATTGCACAAATGAGTGGATATGTCCGGTAAGAGATGAAAAGACACGAGGAATACGTTGTGCTGCCAAATAAAAATATCGCTAAACACGATTTGAAGTGATTTACGTGATCTTGTGTCTCGTTGCTGGAGATGAAATGTGTACTTAGAAGATTTATGTAGAAAACTTCTCTGAGCAAGGAACCTTTAGAAAATATTACATTTATTCGACTGAAGGGAGGCAGAAATTATGTGCAGTTGAAGAAATGTTTGTTGTGATGCGTAGGGTTATGGGGTTCATTGTCGTAATAGGCGGGACTTAGTGACGTAGCTAGCCATTATCGTCCATCAAAAACCCACCTTGACCATTACAATTTTGTTAATAATAGGTAATCTATCCATCTT
Organism: Calopteryx splendens; assembly: GCA_002093875.1. NCBI lineage: Eukaryota > Metazoa > Arthropoda > Insecta > Odonata > Calopterygidae > Calopteryx > Calopteryx splendens. The sequence goes on from LYUA01000148.1 coordinate 954,067, forward strand.
ACGATTTGAATACGCCAATTTGTGCACCTTTGGAGTAAGGATCTTTGCCAAATTTACGATATAGTCGTGCTGAACAAAAGGAAAAGAAAATGGCAAAGAGCACTTCTTGCCACGCGTTTTCCCGAAAAAGTGATTTTGGGCGGTGCATGGGACGTTGATGTTACATTGACGGCCATCAAATGTGCTGGGGGGATCCCCTGGCGCGGGCGTTCCTCGCAGGGGTGCGTCAAGTGCCCTGGGGGGGTTCCGTCTTCCCTCGCCGCGTTCCGTATGCGTGTCCCGTCTTCCGAGGACGCGCGGACTTCCATCCCCCCGGAATTCCTCCTCCGAGCGCATTTATTTTCCGTTTTCCGAGCTTGCGTCACGAGCAATTCCGCCTCGTCACCACTCCGCCGAAGAACTGGCAGGGGATATATGGAGCGAGAGAGGGCGGGGGGGGGGGGGGGGGGG
>LYUA01000148.1:1102196-1112429 GCA_002093875.1 Calopteryx splendens
ACCCCCCCACATCCCAGCAGCCCACGCAACTCTATGAGGATTGCGCATTCGTGGGCGGAGGAATTTCGGTTCTTATTCCGATTTCATTCCGTATCGTGTGCATCCCATCCAGATGTGGGCGTGGAGGAGAGTGGAGAAAAATGAAATGGTAGGGAAACGGATGGAGGAGTGAAAGATTCGCAGTCCGGGAGGGAAGGGAATGTTGTTGGAAAGCATTTGAGGGATGGGGGTAAGTGGATGCAGGAGAGGAGGGAGTGGAGTGTTGAAGGCTGTGATAGAGGAGAGAGGGAGGCTGTGATGATGTTGGGTGAGCGAAGGAATATAGTAGGCATTTTGAGTAGAATGATGGCGATTAGAAAGTGTGGAGAGTGGATTACCTATTGTCATATGTGTTTTAAGGGTATTTGGTATTGTGTTAGACTGGGCCTAGGATTGCCCAATCTCTGGGTCCATAATAAAGCTACCTTAAACGGTCGACCGCTGCTAATAATAATCGTTACTCGACTATTCTACTCAAAGAAAAATGGGTCGAACCTTCATGTTTACCGGAGTCATTCGTAGCGTGAAGGCGCGCTCTTGTGAAAGTGATTGACATTTTTAACGGGATGTTTTTTAACGGGATGTGATTTATTTATTTTGTTGGAGAGTTTCGCAAAATGCGTGGGAATTGACTGTTTCGATTCTTTAGAGAATTATTCCTTCCGGTATTTCGAAGCTCGACATTTCATTCCACAAAGAGAATGTTGGCGGTAGGGAAACTGTGGAATGTGCCATTGTCAGTTTCGTAACTAACATGAGATTGTGGTCATGGTGGTGGACATAACTTGTGGTCCCGAGGAAATTAATATTGGCGCCCCCTAGAAATAAAATCATCATTAAGCTCACAATACCCAAATTTTTACCGTGTGTAGTAATGCCAAGAAGGAATATTTAAATGCTATTAGCTCATGAGAATAATAGCCGGAATAATTTATAATTAATATAAACCTTTAAAGGCCATTTTTCTGGGGTTGGGGAGCAAGAGCATCGCCCCGCCTAGTTACAGATGTAAACAGCTTTTAGTTTGCTCTTTTCCATGCTGCGTTGTAATAAATTCGCCATAACATTTTATTGAATCGACATCATCAATCATAAACTCCAACTAAGCCAACGGCGATTTGTCATATTCATTTATCTTTCAAAACTGCTCACGATAGCACTCAAGTCTCCTTGTTATCGATTTCATAGCGTTCATGGCTGTGTGATGGAAACGACAAATGGTGATGTCATCTGCGTACTTCCGACCTTTCACCAATATCGTGACACTCAAAGGGCTCTGCGATGACTGAAATTTCTCCTTCGCATTATGAGCTCATACTTAAAGTGTTGGCCATTACTTTTCTTCTTTTAACCTAGCTTATAGTCAACGTTGACGCTTATGTTGGAGAAATTATACGGAAAGTAATTTCCGTGTTATATGTTTCCTTACATTATATGCCTACATTTTCGAAAGAAATCTTCAATGCTTCAAGGCTGTTTAAATAGTTCGCCCGGAACCCAAAAGATGGATGGGTGTCTCAGACTGGGCTGATGATTTTTCCACTTTGCATGACTGTGCCGACATTCGGGTTTGACTGGTTGGATTCGTTCGCTTTTCGTTGTGATTAAACTTATCTTCTCAAAGTCGCCGCCATGTTGACTATTGACTCGGCCAACTCCTGGCGAAATGACGGTGGAGTGTAACTCGCGCCATCTAGGTGGTATATTTTTTCCTCGCCATCTAGTGTAGATTTATGTCAGGGACTTCGCCACTCAGAAGTCCCGAGTTTTGAACCTCGTGACTCAGCCAACTCATCGTCGAGAAAAAGCGTGACTTTCGTTTTCCAGAGCGGTTCGTAGGAAGCTTTGGCGGTAGTAGTTTGGAGATGGTGAATTATTTCCGATTTGGATCCCTCCTAATTAATTGAATGCTATATGGATGAGAAATCGTTGCGCATTTCGTAGGTACTGTGGAGTTTTTTGTTTTTGTGGATGAAATTTCTTCTCAAGGTTGGAAAGCTGGCTTTGCGAAATTGCGACCAGAAAAATGTGCGCCTAGCTTAACGAGGTGATCTTGATGTCTTCTATAGCCGTTTCAAAGTCAAAGTGTTCATGTTCTCTTGCTGGAGAACGTTTCACTCACCCATTGAAATGCCGTCTCAACTGTCTAAGATATATATCTAGGTATCTAAGATATCTCAGATAAGATATCTATCTAAGGTATCAACTATCTAAGATCTCTCAGAATCTATACTCTTCGTATGAACAAAGTTCATTCTGACGGATTACGTCATCCAGAAAATTGGTGCCCGTGGTGATCATCCGCTCATCTTATGTCATGTGTCGAATTTGAGCTGTGCAACTGGCATGGGAGTTTGAACATTTCTGTCACGATTAACATTGACGTATGGATCAAGCAAACAATTGAAAAAAAAAAAACAAGACCGGTATTTTACGGTGGAATTGAAATTTGCGTTCGTTGCAAATCCCATGCATTCGCAATAAGAGTTGAATTTCAGCATAATCATTATTTTTTAGCTATTCAATTTCTGCTGAAGTATTAGGTGAATTGGCTAACAAATATTTTGCATGTTTATTTACCTCCAATTTGTAGTTATAGCTGAAATGCACGCTGAGATTCAACGGAGGGTATCATAATGAGCAGAGAGTTGGTGGTCATAATTCGAATTTATTAATCCTTACGCTACTGCGATTTCATCTTTGAAAACAGATTTTTGGGTATAATTATATTAATGGGTATATTAAAGTTTTAGTCCAAAGTGTCATTGCAGGCAGAGCGAATCGCGATAGTATGAAACCCCATTTTCAAATCCCAATCTGCAAATAAAACCGTAAGCCTATTTTCCCTAATTGAATGGAATCGACGTCTGTCACATTTGCCAATGTATGTATGATACGTAGGTATATTCTGCTGTGCAAACGACGAAATGTTCCGGTCTGCTGCGGACAATCATCCGTCAAAAAAAAAGCAAAACTCGGTTCCATGCCGATTGGGATCCATCCTATCCATTTTATCCGATTGGGTTCCCTTATATGTTTATTCCAGAGAAGGACGGTGACACACTCAGGAGTAGGTATTAACATTTGGTCCAGCCGTTACCATGATAGATAGATAGATGTTGGACTCATTGCTTCAGGGTCTGGGTGCGAGTCCATTGGGAATTGTGCTAATTTTTTAAAAGGCAAATGTAAAAAAGCAGGGATGTTACACATTCACTTCTTCCTTCCATTGGAAATGTTTACAAAAACCATTCGGAAATATATCGTGCATTGGAGCGTTTATATACATGCTCGGCGACGGGGTGCTCACTCTTGTAGGGTTTTTCATCGATGGGAAAATAAAATCATACGAGGAATATCGGATATTGATCACGTGTCCCAAGCGGATATTATGGTACCCATATTTTAGGGTTTAAGGATTTATTTAATAATTAGTAATCTGATCCAAAATCGGTGATATTGTACACCGTTGAAGGAAAGCACATCCGTCCGATGTATGGGATGTCGTGTTGCGAGTCCGATGACGCCATTTTGAGCAGTATGCTAACTTCGGCGCCATTTTTTTCTCCTCCCTATTCGAGTCCATGTTCCACTCTTTGCCTAATGGGTCCCATGTTCTTCTGCTTTTATTTATTTTAAATCCGAAGCTACACAACTGCAGTCTTTCATTCTTAAGCATTCCATGATAATTCATTAAACATTGATTACTCCAAATTCTCCCACCCCCATTAAGTTTACCAAAATATTTGTCTTTTGGTAATCCTTTTATGCGTATACCTTAAATAATTTCTTCAATTTTACTCCTTAAGATTGCAATCCATCGTGCGTTGTAGTGCCTGTCCTCCAAATAGTAGTACCTAGTGTTAAATTGTAGGATACGTCGATTGCGGTAATTTTTCGCCGCCCCTAATTTGTTTGCTTTAAAAAAATTCGTAATATTATACAAATGAGGTGAATATGTATGTATGTATGTATATATATGTATCTATTTGAGACGTTAATATTAAGTAGCAAATTGCAAAAAGGAGTGGCGTATGCATCACAACTAGTCCTCCGTATTGGTTCGAATAACTATAGTTGCGGTACATCTACCGAATCGATGCATATTAATTGGTAAAGGAAAGAAATATCAGATAGATAAAAAAATAAATCTAAGATTGATAAAATTAATTAATCTGAGCTAAATACAGAACACCATGCTGAATAAATTACGTGCGTTTTCCTGCTTCCTTGGCGTGGAGATTTTGCATTTTATCAGACATGTGAACGAGCTCGGCGTTGAGGCTAGAGGTACCGGGATTGATTTTTTCGTCTCCGTTCTCAAGTTTCGCCATTTAAATGTTTTTTTTCCTGGTGTAAAGCAGTTCACTCAGCTTCAGGGCTGTCGGTACTCTAGCATCGCCTAAAGGTTTAGGTAAACCGACACTCCCGGAACTGCTCCTGGTGCCTCTGTGAAAGCGATTAATTATTCAGTCAAATGGTAATGCACGTTCACCGAAATTTCCATATTCATGGACTTGACTCCAGAGTGGATTAAAAATTAAATGAATAGTTCAAAGAGAAGAAAACATGTCATGAAAATAAGTTTGGTGGTGTAGGTAATTCAAGATTTTTCCAGCGCATATTTCATTTTGACGTTGACCCCCCAGAAGGCCGTGGATGAGGGATGGCCTGATGGGCATGAAAGTTTGCTGTGATCGTGCGCATATAAAAATGAACCACAGTTACTCATGAGCGCCCGAGCATTTTTAAATTTACGCATTTTTCGAACGATCCAATGCCAAAATTCAAAACGCCTTCGCGACTGAGTGAGAGGAAACGGGGAGAGAAGGCTCTACGCTCTACTCTACCAGGGAAGAACTAATGATAGATAAGTGGGCGGAGAGTAGGCCCGGAAACTTTCAATTGCCCTTCCACCTCGGTCAGGTCCACTTTGTGACCCTGAGTGCTGTGTTGCCAAAATTGCGAATAGTTGTATGGTTAGGGTTGAGGGTGCGCTGTTTGATCGAAGACGCTTGTTCCCTGCCTGGAAGGTGATGGGATTCAATTAGTCCTTTCTCTGCTCTTGGGGATAGTGCATTTGGCAACGTCTTGTCCTTTATGTCGCCCTCGTTTCTAGGGACCCCCCACCCCCTCTCGCGAAATCAAACGGAGCTTTTTCACATAGGTATTTTAATTTGAATTTTAGTTTATAGTGGAGGGCAGGGTGATCACCCTCTCTACTACCTATACCCTCCCCTTGCGACCAAGACCCCTCCCATTCTACCTCCCTCCCTCGCTCACCATATCGTCTCCCTCTCTCACCGTCTCCCTTACTCCCCCTCTTATCTCTTTCTCACTCTCCGCCCCGATCTCCTTTTTTCTTTCTCACTCTATGTCTCCCTCTCCCCTTTCTCTTCCACCCTCATTCTCCCCCTCTCTCCGGGGTGAGGTGGTAGAAGTTTCAATCTCGCCCAGTAAATAAAGCCGTTTATCTATATATCTACCTATCTCTCCCTCTCTCTCCCTCATTATGTTATATTATTTATGCTCTATGTGTAAAATTTTGTAAATGTGTGACAAGGGGTTAGGTGGTAGAAGAGACTCCACAGTCTCAATCTCGGCCAAAAAAGAAAGCCGTTTATCTATTTTTCCCTCTCGCCCTCCACCTTTCCCTTCCTCTCACCCCTTCCACCCTCCCACTCTCCCCTATTCACTTACCCCCACTCCCCCTATTACCCTCCCGTTTTCCCTCACCCTCCAACTTTCCCTCTCCCCCTACCCCCGAATCTCCCATCCCCCCACCCTACACTCCCCCTATCTATCTCCATTTTTCCTTCCCCCTCATTCTCCCCCTTACCCCCGCTCTCCCACTCTCTCTCCCCTCCCGCGCCCCCCTCCTTTGTCACGGGGACGATCGTTCAATTTGATTGGATCCCGTCGATGGCGTGGCGTGATTAGATTTTGCCCGGAATGCCGCATTGACGTGTGGAAATGATCCTGCCATCTTCTCGTGCCTCCCTCACCACAGTCCTAATTTCTCGGGCGGAACTAAGGGAGGGAGACGTGGGCAGATTGCCGTGGAATCGTATTTTTCAGTAGAATGTGCAAACGCGTTGATCATCAGCCTTGAGAAATATTTTCAATCAGTGTAAATATATTATCAAAATCTAAAATATTTTCAATCAGTTCAAGTACGTGAAGTCAGGAAAGCATTTTTCGACTCTGGCTCATAATCGCAACCATTTTAGAATTACAACTCAAATACGGATTAATAGCATCACATACCATAGTGAACGTTTGGTATACTTCTCGCTAAGTGGATTTCTAAAAAGATCTCATCCATATTTAAACCTTCAAGTTATATGGTGATAACACTTTTGAAACGCATTCACCATGAAGTTATTCCTAACGCAAATACTTCTCATCCACTGGAATGATATATTAGAGATGACTTAATTTCTAAATTGTGTGGCATGTGTGCATTACTGTCTTGTGTAAAGTAAATATACTGAAGAGAAGTATTTTCTTTGTCTTTTCGGAAATTTTATGCCTCTAAATTATTCGTTAACTTTAGTTAACTTGACGTGCAGATGAGAGAGACAACGCAATAGAACTTTCTTGAAGGAAGCAAATTCTGTGTAATAAGAGTAAGCTATATCAATGTGGGCATTTGCGACAAGAAATGAGACATTGAACATTTTTGTGTTTCAAGCGTGAACTAAGGTGGCTCTTTAATGGACCCCGACTCAACAACCTTAAATTAGAGCAATTTTATGACTAAATTTGAGTATTTTTGTGCTTAATGTTCATGATTGAAATAGAGCGGTGTTACCTTGGTAGATGAATCATCTCCGGGGATATTTTTTGATATGATAATGGGTTAAAGTCGTGGTGATTGTTGCTCACTCTACTAATTATCTCTGGGCTTTGCTAATGAGTGGTGTTGATAAAGTTAGAGGTGAATCGATTGCTTTTTATCCTGTCCCTTCCCTCCGCCACAGCATCCTGGAATGAGCAATGAGAGTCGTCGTCTTAAGAAAAGAAAAGTAACGAGGCTCTCAAGAAATAGAAGGATGAGTTAAATGGAAAATATGGAAGGGCGTTAATTCGAGTAGGTAAATCACTTATTTGGGCAGTGTTTTAGACGAATATGGGCAAAATAGTTGGGACGTTTGGAGAGGAATTACCTTAGGTTAAAAAGCACTTACAGAGGATAGGGAGTGGATGTGGTTAGTAAACCCCTAAAGGAAAGAATTAAAGAGTTTGATTTGGAGCGTAGCGTTGTTTGGTTCTGAAATGTGGTCTTTGAGGAAGAAAGATGAGTGTAGGTGGTGTGAATGGACCGGAAGGAAAACAAAACAAAAAAGAGTTGACTTGGTTGCGGAAGAGAGAAAATTGGGAGATGCTAGGAAAAAGAGAGGAAAGGGTGGATGGAAGAGATATTAAGATGTAATGGGATGGGAAGACTGACAGAGTTGAGAATGTAGGGCAAGCTAGGCAGAGGGAAGAATAGAGGAAGCGTTTTACACTGCATGGAGGGTGAAAATATATCTAATATAGTATACCTATATCTAATATATTTTATCAAAATGGTAATATATAGAAAAAAATTATTCAAGTGTAATGCAAGCGGTGGTGATGTTAAACAATGTTTTAAATGTCCCAACCATCGTTCTAAGTTCTAGAAAAGACCATGATTTCTATGACTGTTCTATGGAAAACTAATACCCAGTATTACTTTTTAAAGTACTTCAAAGACCTTAATCCATTAGGTGGACTAATGATAATTATACGTAATATTAATAGATACATTACGTATATACGGGTAATAGATTATTTGTGCTATAACTAGTTTTGCTTTGTAATTCAATATTGTAATTCTTTTTTAAATAAATAAAAAAAATTAAATAATAGTGGTCACTGTAATGTGGGATGATGCTTCAATTCAAGTTCAGTGACAAGAGTTTCAAACTGGATAAGAGGACTGATTTTTCCGTGACTGTCTACAATTTGCTGGAATATCCCTATCTGTTATTTACTAACCATAGTCTTTATTTTGTCGCGTTTAAAACATTTGTTTTTCTGACTTTGTATCCACCATGGGCAAGAGTAAACAAATAAATTTTGGGGTCTAAAGGGGAATGCCGAGGTTTTAAAGGATAAGACACCTGAAATTATTTTAATTTTTTACCGTGAGACTAGTGGAGAATTATGCATGTGACCGCAAAAATTACAGCGCTATGAGAAATAAAACACACCTAGCACAACAAAGTAATTGGAAAATCATTGATCTTCCGACCTAAATACAAAACAAATATCCAACAACGTGTTTCAACAGGAAATGGAAGGGCAAGGCAAGCTCAATGCTCTTCGACTGGCAAGCGTAACCATTTCGGTAGATCGTCGCCGAATTTTGCATGAAGTGCCAATTCGCGTTCATATCTCTGCTTGGGTTAAATCGATATTTGATGTAACTAAGCAATAACCGTAATCAAGAATGAATTCCTTGGCATCAGTCTAGAACTAAGCTTCATGGAATTACGGAGGCACTTCATGCATATTTAAGACTTATTTTTTCGTATTTCCTCATCAGTCTCTTTTTAGTTTTCATTAGGCGATCCCTATTCAAGGCACGTTCGCTTCACATAACTCTTCAGTCCCAGGCTTGGGAGGATAACCTTAAAATAGCCCTCTGATACCTTTGTGTTGGGAATTAGGGTGATGCGGGCTTAATGCTCCAGGGGAAATTTATTTTGTGGAAGGGGCCTAATTAATGGTGAAATTATCGCTTATTATCTTCATCACGAAGAACGTCAAAGCCGTGTATGCTCTTTTTCGGCTCATGTCGAGAAGGAATATCTCTCAGCTGACCTTTTAAAAAAGCCTCCATTTCGCTCCCGTGGAAATCTGAAAATTGTGGGTTTTTCGTTTCTTTTGATGTGCCTCTCGTGCTTTCTAGTGAGTGGTGCTTTTTTTTTCGTTGGCGCGGTTGCGTAATAACAGAAACCCGTCGTTGTTACTCGAGGTCGTTAGTCATACTCGAGCTGTCAGCTACAATCTCCCCCGAGTCTTTTGTTAAAGGCGACAACGCACTTGCGAATTCCAGAGCTTGTAGTGCTGTTGGATTGCCTAAAAACACGTGCGTCTTTGACGGAAATATTCGTTCGATAGTTTCGCGCGAGGGTGAAATGATTATTCGCTTTTCTTCCGCCAACACCGTGGAGGGAGACGGCAGTGAGGCGAGACATTGGACGTTGGACGCCTTATCACACTACTACGCGTGTATATCAAAAAGTTCCGTAGCGTAAGTTCAGTAATGCCATTCTGGAACTCGTTAAGGATCTGTGGTAAGGTAAAGAAAATGGAGGCAGATGCTGCATACTGTAATGGCTAAATTTCGATCATTGGCCACCTTGCATATTCGCTAGCAGGTCATGAAGAGAGAAAACGTGCCTTAAAGAGTTACAAGATATCGCTACGAGGGCTGAAATTGAAATTTATCGAAGGCGAGGCATGAGAAGATCTCGGTCAACTCTTCCAAAATGACCTCTCATTGAAGAGGTTTCGCGAAATGTCGGACCGCTTGTTTGTCCTGTCCGTTGTTCTTTATGGCTGCCGACCGGAGGTTCCTGGCGATGTCTCTTGAACTCTCACAACGGATCCCGGGCTGTGTGATCTACTGGTTAGCATGACTTCCTGCAAAGTATCAAGCGGCGCAGGGGATGGATCTTCCTCCCTGCGCCGATCCGATTCTTCTTCCCATCCCCCACGTGACTATCACGCACTGTCGTGCTGATGCGAATTTATCTCTAATTTCATCTTTCAAAGCAGCCATCTTGTTCGTAGGTTAAAAAAATAATATGCCAGGAATGAGGAAATGTGAGGGTGTTGATCGACACGGTTTAAGGGCAAGAGTCGGTGTGTGGGATCATCTTTTTCTTTTAAAGGGATCGATAAATTCAGTGGTGTACTCCAGTATTGGGTCTCCGGACCCAGAACTTAAGGACGAAAACTCTACCTTACATCACGGAGGCTGTGAGATAAGGTAAAGTGAAATTAAAGTAAATACTATCCTTGGCGTGTTTATCAACAAAATGAGTTAGTTATGAGAAAAAAGTTGTTTTGATATATTCCTTTGGTTTGTGGGCCATCGGGACTTCGATATCTACATCTACATAATACCCTGCAAACCGCCGTAAAGGCGTGTGGCAG
>LYUA01000148.1:1129238-1139852 GCA_002093875.1 Calopteryx splendens
TCTCTCTTTCACTCACCCTCAAGAGCCCTGCCGATGAGACGAGAGCCGAGAGACTCTCGCCTCTTCTTCGTGGGGCTCAGAAAACGTCCCCGGACGCCGATACATACTTTTCGCTGGGGTCGTCGGTCGCCCTTTGCGCATGAATAAACACCGCGCCTACGGAGCCCACAGCTGCTCTTAATATTTAAAGCGGTGGGTGTAGGTGGTGTCACCCAGCGGAAAACTTTGGTTGAATCACTTCGTTGTGCGCCATGAAGTTCAGTTCGTAAATCACGCTCGAAACGGCGGTCACCAACCTTCTCAGCCGTATTCCCTTCATTACCATGACGTGCATTTTAAAGATTCAAGCATCTCTTAATTCTAGCGAGCTTTAGCAATTGGGGTGATTCAAGGTTTTTCGGCTTTGGTCCTCGTTTGAAGAGATGGTTCCCCTTTAGCTGGTTCTTTATTTTTTTTAGCCTTTCCAACGTTTTTCTCGGCACCTCTTCATAGCGCTCATGTCTCAGCTCATGTGAAACAACAAGACTCTTCTTCTTGTTGTTTTACATGAGCGTTTAATTGGAAGGTTGGTTTTTTTAATCGCGAGAGAAACCGAGATATTTTCACCCATGTTCATGCAATTCTGCATTTTGAAGTTGACCTGCCAATCAATGCCTATATGTACTTTCCTGTGTGATGTGAATGTGAATTTGTGATGCAGGTTAGCTATCTGCAGTATTTCTATTTTAAATATCAACCCTTTTTGTTTAAAAATATTGAGGTTGATTTGAGATTATATCATAGTATATATCTTATATTGAAATTGCCCAAATTGATACTGGGGCATCACATTTCAGTAATCTTCATCTAAATGCAACATGAATCAAATGGTTGATCTGAAATGTTATATTTCTGTTTAACTCAAATTGCAATGTTAGAATTTGAACATCATCAAGGCATACGTGTTTGCAAAATAATGAATAGGGGGTTGTTTCATAAAATGTTGGTTACATTATTTCTATTCTTTGCTGCAGAATGGTACTATATTCCCACTTGAAAATAGTAACTATCTTTATCTAGGGGATATCTTTAGTGGTTCCATTCTATCGTGTGAGTTTCCAGCCAGTTAAATGTCTCATAAGACACGCCTCTATGTTTTTACAGCTATTGGTAGTGATAAGGCTTCCCTTGGGTAATTTGCATTGCCGCCTGCTGTCATGCACTTTTTAAATCTCATTTCAGGAGTGAAGACGAGGAGGGAGAGGAAAGAACAGGGTTGACTGAGGAGGGGGCTTCTGCAGTGCACAGTGATATGGTAGAAGACAGTCTCAGCCTTGGAGCAGAAGGTATGGTGAAACAGGCAGCGAGTGCTGCCCCACCAGGGCAGCACCTTAATCACAGTGAATATACAGAAGTTTTCCTTATTTCCATACTGAATTGTTTCCATTAAATTAATAGCTTTTTTAACTTGTGCCATTATAAGCATATGCTCAAAATTTTTATCGGAGTAAAAGTTCTTTATGCTAGATTATATATTGCACACTGCTAGCATCCTTCTTAGTATTTGTCATTGCCCTACCCTGAAAAGTACCAATTACTTCAATTAATTGGCTCAAATGGATTTACAGTTGGTTAAGCATGTGTGAATAATGTTAGAAGGTGGAATGAATCAAAGGAATAAAAAAATATTCTCCTTATTGTGGGACTACTAGTTGCAATGGCTTGCTGGCAGATGAATACTCCAAGGAAGTACAGGTTGAGAATTATGTAATGTAATGCCCTTAGATATGCAAATTGAGGAAAATTAATTCCTTCAAAACCCTCCCTGAATTTCAATATAAGAGGAGATGAGGTAACAGTTGAAAGAGCACCCAAATTATTAATTTGAAGATCCCTAGTTTGTCTTGGTCTTATCAGTAAATTTTTTTTATGAAAACCTTTTTATTCATCTTTTATATGGTCAATCTACTTCATTATATCCAGCTCATTATTTAATCCGGAATATTATATGTGATTAAAGGATATATCTATTATTTAAAGTTTAAAATTAAGGTAATACCACTTCATTATTTATCATGTTTTTTCCTCCTATAAACTGGAAAACCTATCAACTTCATTTAAAAACTTAAATGTGTGTAATGCATTCCATAAATTTGTAGGCATTGCATATGAATGGGAGAGGTCTGGTTTCACTCAGAGGACTTGATGTTTGGGGAAAGGATCCAATTAAAGCAATGCTGAAACTATTATTACTGTCTTTTAGCTGTAGAAATTGAAACTATATTGGTAACTGTTTGCATTTTCTATCTTTTTCTGCAATATGTGGCTAGTGCAGCCAGTAAATAACTAAGCTATGATAACTTCTTACTTCTTTTTCACTGCCAGCCTCTTGCAGGTAGACTGTGCGATTAAGTTAGGAAAAATATTGTTCACACATTAATTTAAGTATTAATCTTAATTAGTTAATTTCGTATCTATGTCAATTTTGACAATATTTTTAGGTAAATTGTCTATTTTGCACATTGCCTATTGTTTATTATATCCTTTTTATAGTTTATTTACTATTGTAACCATTAGGCACATTACTGCAAGTAAATATAGTGGACCAATATATCCGCCCACTGGCAGTAAAAGGGCTAATTATTATGTGAGCCAGTTAAGCTGAGTACAAATTTAAAGTTTGACACATTATCTGCTCTATGACTCACTCAGTAGCCACAAGACTTCTTAGCATATAGGTGAGCTGTCTCATAGTAGCTGGTATCAACTTTATATAGACTTGGAGTTCATTTTCTTTAGCCCAAATATGGGTGCTGCTGCAATGAAAAATATATTTGCCAATCCATTATAAGAGGATTTTTACTTAGCCAAAGTGCTTGATAATTGGGCATCTTTGGGTCCTGGGGCTGTTTCCACAGGTATGTCAAAGAGCAGTGAATGTGTTGACCTTGTCATTTGTTGCTTTTTACACTATAAAAATATTGCATATTAGTTTGGCTGTATTTAGGTTGTAATTGCTGATAGTTTCATTAAATATTTTTCTGCATTCGTTGCTATTATTCCGCTTAAACATTTTTGCTTACTCTTATTTTAGCTGGTCATCTCTACACTGGTTGTGTGCCTGACGAAGTCATGTGGTAAGTTTAAGTATTTGCTTGTGAAAAGTATTGAACTTGAATACTTTGTTTTCCCTGCTCACTGTGTACTATAATGAATTAGAAGTATCTAATGAGCTAAAAGTGCTTGAAATACCTTTGAATTATGAATATAAAATGGTGGCAAATTGAGACAAAAATAATTTTAAAAGCCTGGCCGATTTAATGCCTATACATAAGAATGTATTTGAATTAAATCATAGGTGAAAGCTCACTATGAAATGACACTTTGAGAACCCCAACTCATAATAGTAATTACTCAAGCCATCATCACTGCATGTACCAATTGAAAATTTCATAGCACTCCACCCAAATTTATATCAATCTTTTGCCATTTAAAAAGAGGAAAAAGTACTTCATTCTTCCTCACTTTGAACTTGCATGAGCAACTACTATTTCCCCTGAACTTTATTTTTTTGATATAGAAGCTTAAAACTGTATACCATGAAATACAGGTGCTGAGAATAGGTTGAAATAGTGGCTATGTAATTTTCTTCAATGCCATTGGGCTTTCTAGTATGTTTGTAACAAACCTCTGAATAGTTGATGAGGTCACATTTAACTTCAATCCGAGACTGTGGAGATTTAAAAACAATTGCAATTTACAAGCATCAAGTGAATTTTTTATTTTCAAATGGTTGCAAAGATATTAAATTTAAATTCATGGCAAGTTACTTTCTGCCGGGGTCAGTGGTCAGCCCTTAAAAGCATGCGGTTGCCCCGTGTTCTGAACTCAACATCGTCTCCATGTTCCTCTTGGATTTTCAGTCCCCGTCTGCCTTCTTCGGAGCCATCTCCCCCAACTTCGGCCTCCCAGACTTCACGGAGGGAGCGCTCTGGGGGTGGGTCTTCGGCAACCGCCAAGCGCAGGGAGGCGTTTGCGGGCAGGAGGAGAGATGGGGAGGGGGTGACGGAANGGGGGGGGGGGGGAGGGGGGGGGGGGGGGGGGGAGGGGGGGGGGGGGGGGGGCTCATTTCAGTCTGATTCGCACTCGCCGGCATCGCACTCGAGCATCGATTCCCTGCTGGAATCCCGCAGGCCGGACCCAGAGGAAATGCTGTTTGGTCTTGGCTTTGCCGGGCATCCTGGTGGGTCTCAAGGTCAAGGGTCGGCGGGCGGTGGCCCTGGGTCAGTCTCAGGATCGCAGCGGGGCGCACCGAGTCCATTCCCATTTGGGAGTTGTGGAAATGATGGTGGGAGTGATGAAGAGGTTTCACGCATTCCGAGGAGGTTCTTACAGCCATCAAAGGTGAGTTGTCGCGTCGCTGTTGACGGGGTTGGAAGAGAATGTTGCTGCTTAATAATTCGAATGGGTTGACAGAGTGAGGATGTGTTGAGGAGAATAGGAGAGGAGAGGAAGCCCTTGAATAGTATTAGGGAGGGGATGATTGCATCATTATTTGGATTTATATTCCACAGAGATTGTATTTAGTTAAGGGTACCCGAAATGAAAGATGATGAAAGATGAATGAAAGATGAATGAAAGAGAGGAGGAGGATTGGAATATTAATGGATGCATGGGAAGGGAGAAACTATGGTTGGATTAAGACAGGGGCTTAAGGATAGAAAGAAGCAGAGAGAGTCCAGTTGAAACCTGTTTAAAGGCAGACCTACTCAAGAAGAATTATTTGAAATGCATTGTTCGGTGACAGATGGATTTCTATTGGATTCTCTTTTAAAATTATGTCAATGAGTTCAATTTGTTCTTATATCTTGAAAAACTATTGTGGAGATGAAAAACAAATAGCAACAGGACTTAGATATGTATCCATTTCCTTAGCTGGTTGTTTAGTATTATCTTGAAATGAATGGAGTCATTTTATTATCATAATAAGCTTCAATATTATAGATTCCATCATAATTAGAGGAAATCAAATTTTGCTCATAAAGATTTGTTCCTTAAATTCCAAATTCAAGTAGGCTATAAAACTTGCATAACTGTGCTAATAATTGGGCAAGACATCTCTATGAGTAGGCAAGTGGTTTATATTTTTCAAAAATATTTGAAAGAGGAATAGTGATGATTAGCACATGACAGCATCTTACTTCAACACTTCATGTAAATGGTTATCTGTAAATGTAGCCCTCAATTGGCAGAAAATTTACAGCATGGGCACACATCACCGTAAGGTACACAGTAAAAATAGTAATGGAAACATGAAGGAAGTTTATAGGGAGTTCTAAATTTTTATAGAAATACTTAATGGCTATAATTTAATATCACTGTTGTTCTGACAAATAAATTTTACTTTCCCAGTAGGAACTTTAATGTTTGAGAGCTATAATGTTGCATTTAAATGCTAAGTAGTTTAATGATAATATGTGCATATTTCTTTTTCTTTTAGGTGAAAGGAGTCGCAATCAATGACTTTTTCAAGTACCAGCAGGATCTAATAGAAACTTTTGAGTCAGGATTTTGTGGATATAGAGGACTTACTGGTAAGTAGAAGCAAGTGTGTTTCATTTTGATTGTGATTATGCATTCTGTTGTTAGTTGATAAAAGATATAAATTCGTCACTTAAAAGATACCAAATTTATGCTATGACCCATATTACCTTTAAAAAACTTTTTCAAGTGCAAATTTTAAATCATTTCCATAACCATGCGATATGGATTTGGCTATCATAGTGGTGCCAGTTGAGATAATTTTATCATTTAGGGCCAGTTTTCAAAACCTATTCTGAAGCTAATATAATATTCTATTAAAACCATCAGCTGGTGTATGTGAAAAGTAAAATACTGTAGTTTCTGTACACATTGAAGGAGATGCTATAATTATGTAATCATGCTGACTTAACATAGTGCTAACAGGTGGAAGTTATAGAGTAGAACATTTTTTTGGTAGCTTACATTGTATGGTACTGCCGTCTAGTTAACTTGGGCTACATAATCCATAAAAAAAATCATGTGATTGTGCATGATTTCACAAGGTCACGGTTCAAATTATCACCACACTGTCCAAAAATTTCTGAAATATTTTGGCTCACCAAGGAGATTAATAATTTATGCTGCTTTGCTATATAACTTGGATGATGTAAAGTTTCTGAGGTTGTTTATGTTGACTTGGGTGAGCCGAATCAATTGATGTGTTAGGCTTTATAACTTTTTCCCTGCATGATGTTTATTACTATAGGGATGGCTCAAGCATTGGAAAAGGTACAGCGGCATGGAGATAACAGGATGCAAATGATGAGCATGCTGTGGTCCTTCATGAATAACCGTTGTGGACCCAGTATTCCCCTCCGTTTCCTCCCTAGTCTTATGTCCCAGGCCCGCGCCGGGCTTTCTTCACGCTCCCCGTCCCCATATGAAGTGGCAAGATCCCCACGCCACCTCCTCCTCCCCCCAAGCCTTGGTCCCAATCCACGAACCTCAGCACGGCTGCTCTCGGTCAAATTCCGCAGTCCAGCCCCCTCTGTAATTGGCGAGGAGATGGATGCTCAGAGTAAATTTGAGTCGGATTGGGGAAGTGAAGATGATGATGAAGAGACAAAAGGGGAGCTGGTCTCATATGTTTAATGATTGATTGGGTCCATAATGTGGTAAATTACTCCTTATTTAAAAGATTGGAACCAATTATATTCTTTAGGTTGACAGCTGCCAATTGCATTACAAGCTGTATGTTATGTTTTTTGTCTCAGTGTATATGGCATACTTTTCATGCCTCCAACATTACCTCCATTGACCATGGTTGGTGTGCAAAGATTTTTAAATCCATCCATTAGGAGTTGATTAGTCAAATGACTGTGACATGGTGGAAGAATTAATGGAAGTTTTCAATTTGCTAAATAACTTTGATCTAAGGATGGGGTTATTTTTTATGATTCATTGTAAGCTGCTTATAACAAAGTAGTTGACGTAGAATTGTGAATAAAATACTCAAATGGTCATTATATGTGCTCATAATGGGATATTGTAAATTAATTTATCACTATTTTGAAAAAAGCTGGCTTGTTTCTTGGTAATATGGCCTATTTTTTGTTGCTTCTGTTATACTGCTGTTAGGAGTTTTTCTGTCTGTGCTCTTACTATTAAGTTTGTGTTTCAAATTTATTATTTTTTTGAAAGAAATTAAAATATCCATGCTTTTTATAGAAATTGTAGTAGGGAACTGTTGAAAATCCAGTTATCTATGAGTATTTAGTCCAATGTATGTATATGTACATACCAAACAATAATGTAACTCCACTTCCGTGTTATAGATAACAGAAGTAGAATGAGGGCATTGCTTCCAAAATCTGGCATAGGATTTTTTTCATATTAGTTCCTAGAGATTAATAATCAAATGTAATTATTAAAATCAACTTTCCTTTTTAAAAATATACATGAAGTTCATTTAATAATGTAAAAAAGATTTTTACGATGACATTTATGAATATCTTTGTAATATGACATGTTTATGAAAGTTTTTAATATCAATTGAAAATATGTTCTTGTTTGAGAAATATAATGCATTGATTACTCAATTGAAAGTTTCCTCCAAAAAGTTAAAGCGACTTCCAATGAGTCATAGGTAATTAAATAGGTGCTAATCATATAGTTAGTTATTGGACCTAATTTATTTATGCTACATGTTTCACATAACTTAATTCATCAGAGGACTAAAAGAGTTATTTCCATTTTAAGAATATATTTGTCAGTGAAATAAAATACTCTAGATTTCTTATGAAACAATGCTGTGATGGTATTAATTATAATTGTTGAATTTTTTGAGGTCATGCATACAGATGTGAATATACTGATAAAGGGGGGGAGGGCTTTAAGGAGGTTAGGCATTACGGTTAACCAAAGCAGTTAGCGAGGGTATCATTTCTGTCACTCCAAAATGATTCCACATTCTGCAACTTGGAGCAGTCTGAAACATGGAATGTGCCTGGAACAGAGTTCTTTCATTCATGGGAAGCATTTTTCGGAAACTTGTGAGGCAATATAAAACACTCCACCTGCTTATTGTTCTTGTATTTTTCATGTCGAATTATGAATGTACCTGATATTTTTATTATTTTTTATGAGGATCTTTTCTCTCAGGGTGAACTCTTTGCTATCAGGGCTAAATATAATTGATTAATAACAAAAAATTGGTATAGCTTCAATCATTTCCATATTGTTTTGAATATAAGGGTCCCTTTTTCCCAACTTTTTCTGTCAAAAGTAATTGGCTTCTTTACTCAAGTATTAAGAAAAACCACTTAAAAATGTTATTGCAAGAAGCTGAGACTAGTGAAATATTTATATACATAAACAAAAATTATATTCATGAAATTATCATAACACTCGAGCTTTTCAAAGAAATGATACTTAGTCTTTAATTTCTTGTTCTGATGTAAAAATTATATTTGTGAAATACCTCAGTGAAGACCAACTACAGCTTACCAAACTCTTTCAAAAAATGCATTTCCACTTTCAACAGTTAAGAAAGGAAAAAAAGACAAACATCTGTGTTAAATATGAAGGAAGGATGAGAAGCAGTTGAAGGAAAGCACTGATGATACTATCGTTAGTGTTCATTTACCATATTGAAATTTTGTCAGTAGAGTCAGTAAGAAATTCCTTCTAATGCATGTCACTTGTATGTACTTGCATTAAAACTCTTGTGAATCTCGTTCATATAAAGACTGCTATTGAACATTTCATCGACACATCCAATTTTCCCTCTTACATTATTTCATTGCTTTCACTTGTGTGGACTATCATTTAAATAACAATGTTTTAGACTTTTTTAGCTGTGGGTAACTAAAATGGAAATACTCTTTTTGATTCAGTGATACTGGTTTTATCAGGTAACCTCAGACATACCTAAGGTAACATCAGAAAGAGATCAATAAGTATTCATAACGCAAAGAAAATTTCCAGTTTGTATCCAATAGCATTGTACTTTTATATTTACCTGTCATTTTGGCAATCAACAATTAAATTTCTGAGTGGTTTTCATTGTTAGTGGTTGAAGATAGCCCCAATAATTTTATGCAGCTGATGTTTTGTTTCAAAATGGATCTTATTTTCAGAACAATTTGGTGAATGGATCAATAATTAATGTAATAATAATATACTAAGCAAGTACAATTTATATGATTACTGAATTTGTAATATCAAAGAACAGATAGGTGACATTACACATAAATGGAAATGCATTTAAAAAGAATTCACTACCCATCTTGTTTCTTCTGTTAAACTTGTTTGTTGCCTTTTTTACTTAAGATTTTTTATTGTACTGTTATGAAATTAATAACAAGTAGTCATTATCATTGTTTTTAATATATATGTAGCTTATGACTGCAGGACAAAGTTATGGAGCAAAACAGGATAATTTTGCATTGCTATGTCTTGACAACTATTGTTCCTAAAATTAGCATTAAAACTCTTGCGGACCATGTATATGTTAAGTTTCTGATGAACACACAAATAAATTAGAATAAATTTAAGACTTTTGAAGTGATGGTATTTGGCTTACTTATTAACCAAGTTGGTACAGTTACATCTCCTACATTGAACTGAAAATTTAATTAAAGGAAATAAAACTGTTTTATGATTGAAATTGTTTTGTGTGAACTTTTTCTCTGTTCTAGGAATTGATCTATATGGTTGATAGTACCCCAGCAGGAAAATGCTTTTCTATCTTGAAGTACTAATGTAGTAAAACGTTACATTAACAAAATTTGGTTTTGCAAACTTTATCACCAAATTCTTCCTGCCATATGACCTCTCCTTTTACGAGGGGATAATAATTTTTGATAACTTGTTGCTCTTCAGTACATGGATCCCAGACTGATGACAGTATAAAATTTACAGACCAAACTATTTTCCAAGTCAAAGTTTTCTCCTTTCTTTAACGCCATAAGACTAAGATTATACAAGATGTACCATTTTCTAAGATAACTTTTATTTCACAATTACCATAAAATCTCTTGTGTACCTGCACTATTTTTAAGGAAGAAAAAAATTGGTTTAATCTGTGCTAAACTCTCTACTTCAGTCCATTTCACATAATTATTTTAAATGAAATACAAACAAATATTTTTATTGCTGTGAAGGATTGCCACCTTCAGTTGGATCATGACCCTGAGACATGTCAGTGGTTCATACTGGGGATCACAGATTAAGTTGATGGGTCATAAGGGTTCAGGGGCATGAAATTAGTTAACTGGTAGCATGAAATAAGTTAGCATGTGTTGTGACTTTTTAAACTGTGGGCCAAGGGGGGATTTGCATTTTGGTGCTTTTTGTTTCTCATGGAGATTTAGTATTCAGAACATAGCTCTGAGGTGATAGGCTGAATAGGTAAAGGTTGGAGTCTCTGGCTCAAACCTGAAGTATTGACATCCTTTTTGCTCGGTGTTTATATTTTTATGCGATCTAGAATATATCTTTTAATATCATGTTGTTAGAGTAACTTCTTAATCAGTAATTTATATTCTATTATTCTTTTTTATTTATGATTTTTCTTCACAATATTTTTCAGTAAATATTAATGTGGTCATT
>LYUA01000148.1:1147361-1167467 GCA_002093875.1 Calopteryx splendens
CCATTTTTCGGGTACCAGGTCATCCTGGTAAATCACAGGCGGTACAGGGAGTAAGGAACTGGCCACCCATGTGTGAATTTCACATGCCATTGGGCTTTGTACTGGGTGGCCTCTAACCTCACCTGCCAAACTGACCTTCGGGTTGATTCACTCAAGACTCACAAAGATAGCATGTACTTTGCGCATGCCAAGTTATCTGTCGGCTCACTAAAAATGTAAATTTTTTATCTGTGACAACATTGTCTAAAGCCTTAAAATTCAAGAAACTTCTAGTGAAAGAGGGTTTAAAAAATTATGATAATAGTTCATGCCTTGTTGAATTCCTTTTCTGCATTACCCAGACATGCAGGTATGGTCCCTAGACATATGAGCACTTGTGGTAGTCTACATAATGTGAACACTAAAGTGTGTTGGTTATGATACACCGACTGCTAGCTTACATCAGTAACCTTGTAACATTGAGTCTATATTGAAAAAAAACCAATGATCTTGGAATTGGCTGATAAACTTGGTAGCATATTGATGAAATTGTCTGACTCAGCTTGCATGATGGCATTACCCAAGTAAGAAAATTCCTGTGAGAATGTGTAAAAGTTATCATTAGCATAATCAGCAATTGTCTTCTGTTCTATTATGATGCAGCTCTTCAATTTTTGCATCTCTTAACTTCTTCATGTATCCGAATCCTTTTGCTTTCTTGCCTTCCATTACTTGTTTCATTTATTGCATCCATGGTCTTCTTCTCTAGTTCTCACTTTCCCTTT
Source organism: Calopteryx splendens (assembly GCA_002093875.1). Classification (NCBI taxonomy): domain Eukaryota; kingdom Metazoa; phylum Arthropoda; class Insecta; order Odonata; family Calopterygidae; genus Calopteryx; species Calopteryx splendens. Next base: position 1,148,126 of record LYUA01000148.1, read on the forward strand.
TCCTCTTGTATTTTAAAGGTTATGCCCCCAAGGAAAATTATTCCATTTGTAATTATCTCACTTATTGTTAGATGAATTGAGTATTTTTTAATGTCTGAAGTGGTATTGTAAGATGATAGATTTGCAAACAAGATAGAATGGATTTTTTTGGCTTTATGAAGCATTTGAATAGCAAAATCCAGATATCCTTGGCCATGCACAAAATTTAACTAAACAATCGATTTGTTGGCAGTAAGAATATTTTTTTCTTTCAGACTAGTAAAAATAATTGTTAGGTGTTGACACTTAATAGCATGGCGAAGTATTAATAGGATAATGAGGTGTCAAAAGTGTCAAAGTCAAATCCCTGTACTGTCTGTCTATCACTGAAAAGACTCAAAAAGTTACTTGAAGCACTAATTATGAAAAATATAGGAGTCATATATATTTGTTGGTTATGTTGTACTGGAAGATCATTTTGAAGTAGAAAAGTGGTCAAAATCACCACTCTCCTAAAATGAGAAATGTAGTGAGTTAACCTAATTCTAAACAGATTGCAAGTGGCAAACTATCACATTCAGTGTATTAAATAATATGCATTAGAAAACAACTTGGAACACAGTTTTTCAAATGTGATATTTTTTGGAAATAGACTCAGTGAAAAGTTTAGGTAGTATTTGTAGACAAAGCAGGTTTGGAACAAGATATAAGGGAATTTTTTCTGGGTGGGGAGAGGGGGGGGGGTGGGAAGGTGGTGCCTTTGTGACCTTTGTCGACCCTGACCTCAATAGATGTGTTGACAGTAAAATTTTATCTCTTAGTTTTCTCCTCTCCATGATTTTAAACTTAAAACTGGTACTTACCCACTCCCTCATAGGTTTTATTGCCATTAGAAACTTAAAAAAAATGATTAAACTGAGGAGTAAAAGCAGATTTTGCGAGGGACTTGGGCTTCAAGGATCATTTTGGGATTAAATTTATTTATTCTTAAAAAAAAGTTCAGGTAGAACTGTTTTGTGAAATAATAACCAAGTGAATATGTTGCTAATGAAAAATTATAAGTTAGGAATTAAATGTTGGTAATTTTGGTGTTATTGATATCTGTAACTGTGAGTATACTAAAAACCACAAAGAAAAACTTTCCTTAGGGTGTATCATACTTCTAACTGCATCTAGGGTCTTCTGTGTTAAATTTAAATATCCCTTTGTATGCATAGGGTTTCCAAATACACGGACCTGGACCTCAGGTGGATGAAGGCTGATTTCCAGGGCATTATAAGTGACATGTTGGGTGTGTTGATCCATAATATGCATGGTCCCTCTCTCTCTGCTGGTCTTATTCTATCAGACCATTTTGCCTTTACTAGAAGGGGTAGTTGATGTGTACATCATTTCAGACTATCTATTTGTGGTACATATAATCTTCTTGGGGTGAGCCATCTAAATTTCAGCTTGTTCTCCTAGTTAATTCTGCACTATATTAGTGTGAGATTAGCACATAATAGTCTCTTAGTACTTTGTTCTGGTGGTTGAATGTTTTCTTCAGTGTCCTTGCTTTGACAACATCTGTAATGTTAGGGAAGCTTTAAGGATGTGATATCAATGAATAACAGTAACTTTTAGGAAAGATACCAATTTTTTTATGAGAATAAAAATATCATTTGCCTTACCTGGGATTGGAGTAGTTTTAGTAATTGGGTTTTTAACATGTACTAGTGGCTAATATCCTTGGATTATGTGAGGTCCACAATAGAAAATGCATGTCATTACAATTCATTATTCAGGCCCAAAATTAAAATTAAATATGCAACCTTCAGGTTAGTCATCGAGTGCATTATTGTCTGAACTTTCTGGGTCCACAGGATTTGAATCTGAATATTCTGATTTCCTATTTTACTCCTCTATTTTGATATTTCCTGTAATAAGTCAATGTAAAATAATCTGTATGCTTAAAATGTGGCTTTTACCTTGTGGGCTGTTATGCTGGGGAGGATGCTGTGTGATTACTTGTGACTTAGTGTGTATTGCAATTCATCTAACATCTCATTTCTAAAGCTTCTAGAAATCCTCGGTCAATAGGGAGAGTTCACCTTGGTCCTTAACTAATTACTGCATCTGAATTAATGTCCTCAGACTGTCTGTGTTTGAGTTCCAGTCAAGACAAACGATTTTTTGATTGTGTGCAAAACAGCACATGACCCTGATAAAGTTACTGTGTTGGAATTTCCCACAGTGTCTTCTAATTGAATTTCATGGCTTGAATAGCATATATGTTTCCATTGTGACTGAAAAGTGATCAATTTCCTTAATAATTGAGTACAATAAAATATTAGTGACACAGCACTGGGATTATCTTAGCAGAGAAGAGTAGATCATATGGAAAAAACTATAATAGACTATATATTTATAAGATAAAATAGTTACTGACCTTGTTAGCTCTGGATATAAGTGGATAATCTAGTTTATAAGAAGATATTTAAAGTTTTAAAATAGGATCCTACTTATAGGCTTTGCAATGATGGTTTTTGTTATGTGTTTATTCAAACACGTTCATTTGCACTCATCTTGCTTTGGTGCCTGGTGCATAGTCCTTTGCTACTTAGTTGCTTATAATGTTATTCAGTTTCTTTAATATAGGATGGGCCAAATATATAAAAGTTTATAATGCTTAATAAGGATGAATGGACTTTTTTATGATGCTTGAGTTAAAAAAAATAGTAAGGGAAGCTATGGTGTATTTTCACCTATGTATTGCACAGTATATATGGCTTATGCCACAAATTCAACTACATATTTAAAATGCAATTAATGTTGAGTTTCCAGGGATGATGATTTTCTCTAGCTTCTATTTCAAATTCATTGGCTAAGTTAACTTTAAATAGCTATTTGGAGTTTTTTTTTCAGAGTTTTGGGCACTCATAATATTTCAGTTAGGTATTTGAAATTTGCTAATAAATTTTGCATGAGTGATACATTTTAATATATTTACAAACATTTGAAAATTCAAATATGGTTTTGTTATGAAAGCAAATAAAGTTTGGCCCATTCTGTATGCATAGGTGGACCATTAGAACAGCTTAGGCTTTACAAAGTCATTTTCATTTTTGAAGGCATAAAAGTGTTTGACACGATGGAAAACTTTGCATGAGATAACTAATATGCCGAGTGCAAAACTAAAAGCTCCAAAGAGGAAAGAGGATTGAAGGATCTGTGAGGGGCTAAAAGCCCCCTCCAGACCTTTTAGAGAAGCATCTCTTTCTCCCATCCAACCACCAGCTCCAACGAGCACCTTTGCCAACGTTTCCCAGGTGGCCCGCAACGTGATGCACCGAACGAGCTTCCTGACCCGAATGAGCAGTGTGGGCGGTGAGTCTGCCGCCTCCACGGACGATGGCTCCGCTGGCATCGCCTGCAGCCCCACGAGCCGTGCGTCACTGAGCGTCCTCACGCCCGACAACAGAAAGTTTCTAGATTCCCAGGGTCACAAGTCACCCGAGATGCCCAGGAAGCGGATGATCATTGGGCAGCGGTCATTCACCTTTGACCACGATGGCGACCTCATCGAGGACCTAACGCCTCCGAAGGAAATGGCAGTCAGTCCGACGTTGCCCTCCAAGCCCCCCCTCGTGCACAAGGACTCTGTCATCTCATCCGTTACTAGTCTGACAAGTTGTGATAGCGATAGCGATACTGATTCGGCTCCAAACTTTATGCGGAGCGCTTCCACCAGGTCGTCGGGTGGAAGGACTCTGGCGAAATCGAGAGCCAGTGCGAACAATAGTTCTGATTCTGTGGCACCGACCGGCCCCTGGCCTCTGGGCAAGAGGATGAGTTCGACGAGTCTGAGCAGCTGGGAGGATATGGGGGAAGGGCCCGGTTCGAGTGCTCATTTTGCACCCCTGGGGCAGAGGCCGAGGTTCTTGTCCATCGACGAGGGGGACAATGAGGGCCTGGAGGGGCAGGAGGAAGCGAGGCGGGGTAAATGGATACTTGGGAACGTGGATGAGCACGATAAGGAGGAGTGGGAGCTCAGTGACAGGAGGCGGGGGTTCAAGTGTGAGGGCCACGCGATGGAAACAGGTTTGAGTGAGGGTGGGCCCCGTGCCCTTGCATCGGGGAAGGACAGGGAAGGTTTGAGTCAAAGTCTGGGAAACCCTGCGCACGAAGGGTTGTGGGAATTGGAGTTGGACCAGGGTGATGTTGGCGGTCAGCCGGATGTTGTGCTAGAAGTTCCCAAAGCCATTCCTCTTTCTCCCTCTCCTCCTCCTCCTATTATAGAACCGTTGACGGTGGGCGAGTTGGATAATGGGAGAGAAAGTTATTCCAAAACGGTAATTTCTTCGGTGGATGTGTTCAAAGTGGTGGATCAAGAGAGTGCCATAGTCGAATCCAATGCAGTTTTGAGTGTAAAGGATGACCAAGGAGGGGAAACTTCCAGTTTTGTGAAAGGAGAGGTGACATTAGTGGAGTCTGTTTCCCAGGAGTACAAATTTCCTTCGGTCTCAAGTCTCTCAAATTTCTCGTCATGTTCCTCTGCTCAGGACTCTAGTATTTCTTCTCATAACATTAGAAGGGGAAGCTTGAAACGCCAAACAAAGTTTGAAATCGAGGAGGAAACAGTAATAGTAGACTCTACTGGTGCAGATTTGGCAGTGGATGCTCTGAGTGAAACACCAAGAGCAGCGACTCCTAATAGTCAGTCAGAGGAAGTCTCAACAGCAGAGCCTTCACAGCAGGTCAGTGAGGTATCTTCAGTGGTAGCAGAGGCTGTTATGACCAATCACTCATCCTCTGCAGTGAAGGTGGAAGAGGTGAGACAACTTGATTATCATATTAAATTAATTCATGTGTTATGTCTGCTTGAATTCTAATTTCCTTCTAGTAATTTTCGTAAGTAATTTGATATGACTAGTCGTACATAAAATTCAATTAAATGGAAGGAGTGTTGGTGATTTCAGGATTAATCTCATCTTTGTTCCAATGATTACACCAGTGTCTCTATAATAATTTCTTAGGGACACAAACCTCTATAATTTTGAACTCATATTTCCAGTTAAGTAAACATGATTCAAATTTCTTGCTCATGAATGAGTCGCATCACTGCTGGCCAAAGTGTTGCGTTATGAAAATAAGTGAATATGTATCAGATATAAAATATGTGTTAAAACAACAAAAAATTTGGTGTCACACACCTATAAATTCCATTTCTGCCCAAACTTAAGCCATTGTTTTTTGTTGTACTTATGATGAAAAAATCAGCTATTGGCTTAACTTCAACCTCAAAAAAATCTGTAGGTTTTGAAGACAATGCATTTTGTATTATGAAGATTAGTGATGTATGTTATTTTTCATTGTAATTAAAAGATGTTCCTATGCATTTTAATTTCATTCCTAATGTTTAAACAACTTCCCAATGAGTAGGACTTATTAAAATTTTATTCTTAAATAGACGTTTACTGATAATTTGATGTTGGATTTTGATGCTCGGCTGTTTTATTTCTGATAATATAGAAAAATAAGATACATAGCACATACTGCAGTAATACTACATAGCACATACTGCAACTATTTTGATTAGGAACAAAAAAGCACTGCATTAATTGTCTATAGTAAATTGTATAATGGGTACTTGACTACCGTAGTGGAAAAGAGAAAAAAACTGCTTTTGAAAGAGCAAAATGATCATGGCAGAATTTTTTGTGCTCTATGTGACTTACACAATTAGAAAACCAATTCCCAGGATAGGAAAACATGTAGATATGGAATTTCGGTGTAAAAACTTGTAAAATTAAATCGGACCAGACTACAAGGATTAGGAGGGGAAAAAATGTGGACTGGAAAGAGTTAAAAACTCCTTAGTATATTTTCCCTCTATCCATTTTTCTGATCTGTACCTATTTCTATCCTGTGCAAGGGCCTACCTGCAAAGGAGAATTTTTTTTTCACATTTCCACTAAAGAAATTCACAAATTGCAGGTTCCCAGCATTTCCAAAAGGTGCGAGGGCGAGTTCCAGCCGGTGAGGGAGGAGGAGAGGCACAGGCGAGCGCTGTCACCCCATGGGCGCTCTGGCAGCGCACACTCGGACAGCAGTGGCTTCCTCGAGTGGGACCCCCCAGGCGCAAAGGTGACAGGAGTGCCCTTGAGTGTCCCAACCACAAGGCCGTTGCCTCCGACGTCATTGGGAGGCATTGGGAAAGGCAGGGAGTGGATAGTTAGAGAGGAGAGCAGTCAGACACCATCTCCTGACGGTGCCACCACTGTAGGCTCATCTGCGTACTATGGTGTTGAAGGACTCTCGTCAGAAATGACGGTAGGTGAAGTGATTTATGCCCCAATGAGTGATACTTGTCAATGCTTTTGAAACTGTGAAGGATATGATATTATGTGAGACGTTCAAAAGATCTGTTGGCAGCCTTATTTTTATGGAATGCTGGATGTTGGGAGGAGATACATTACTTTGTTATATCTGAAGGAAGAAGGAGGTAATTAGGTTGCTTTGTTTATTGGTGGAGGTTAAGTACATTGATTTTAAGGTGGATTTTGCTTAACCAATGTTTTGCTGAAAGACTAATCGGCTGTATACTCCTGCATTGACCATGTTGAGTAATATTTATTTCCCAAGTATGTTGGCATATTTGTGATGCATGTTATTGATTTTTGCACTAAAACATTTGGAAAAGTAGGTACTACATACTTGCACTATTTATAATGCATTTTTAGAGGTTGGCAGTATACCCTTGCATGGCATCTTTTTACTGAAACAGTCTGAAAAGGTGACTTTGAATTGTATTTGTGAACTGTGTCCACATGACTTGGAAATGCATAAAATTGGATGTATTTGAAACAAACTGTTATTTGTTGCTGGATTTAAAAACTGCTGTATTTGTATGAACTGATGGATATGAGTTAGAATTTTCGGCTTGTTTGTTATTTTGGAAGGATGTTGAATTAATTATCCTGTTATAAAAAAATGATAGCAGAACCCCTTCAGCATTTATTACCAAGAATGTTTTTAAGTTAAATTTCAAGACTAAATCTTTAATTAGCATCAGAGCCAACATGCATTGGTATGCTATGAAAAGGAGCTTGAGAGGCAGTAAAAATCTTCCAGTGAATTTGATAGATGATAAAATATGGAGCAGCATATTATCATGTTTTAATTCACTCCATCAAAAAAGTATATGTCCCTGCAGGCAGGGATTAAAAGTTGTTAAAAGTCATATTTTGTTAATTTATACAAATTGGTAATAGTATTGAAGACATTTGTGTTGATATTTGCGTACTCAGTAGGTTAACTGTTTAAACAGTTTAGGGTTAGGACTAAATAGTGCTAGATTTTGATGCTAATGAAAATGAAATTATTGACATAAGAAGCGTGTTGCAATTGCATAATTATCTAGTTAGTTTCATAAATGCCGGATTTTAAGTTGCTATTGTAAAAAAATGCATCAAACTATGGCATGTATGAATCAGTCTTTCAGTTTGATTTGGAGGTTTTTTTTATCATTAAATTGGTCTGATGATAATATTTGTGTAAATACCAATTTTATTCACTCAGATGAATTACTAGTTATCATTCAATTTTCATAAAACTTCCAGCTCTCTTTTTTAAAATGAATTAAAGTATGTGGATATAGACTTCCTTTTAAGAATATAATATATTATATTCAGATCATTTGCAATAAATTGGACTATATTGTTTTATATTTTTACATTTGGCTTTATGATTATTTGACCATATTAATACCCTTTTACTCCCAGAAAGAAAATATCTCACAAAATTAGATTAAAGAGTTTTTCGAGGAAATCATTTTTTTTGTGCAAACAAAATAGTAGTTCCTGAAAGAGCTAGGAAGTAAATATCATCCAGGATGCAATGCATATATGTCCTAAAAGATTTTTTGAAGCAAGGGGACTAAACACAAAGCATTTCCTGTCAAATGTGGGCCTCTTGTTCTTGTTGAATAGACGCTGATGGGAGAGCATTGGTGGTTCCATACCATCAATAATGTGTTTTCCCAAACTCTTCAAACAGCACAGTATGGATCTAGTAAAAAAGGCATTACTTTTTAGTACAAATAGGAATAATTTCACAGCAATGCCTTTTATTTTCTTTTGAAATACATAATGTCCTGGAGTCTAAGAACCTAGGGATTAAAAAAAACTCTTTGGCCATCTGCCACCACTAAAAGAAGGGTGTCTAGCTCGTGTACACGCTGTAGCAAGATAGGCCATTTGGGTATCGAAGGCACCACAAGGGCTGCCCTGGTACCATGCCAGAAGCACCACTAATATTGAAATTTGAAATTTCAATTTCGTTAATGACTCCAGTAGATATTATTGGCATAAATAAACTGTCATTGATGACACCATCATATATAAGAATGTTGCAAACAAATGGAATAAAAATATTTGTAATTTTTCAAAATTAAGGAAAAATATGCCACAATGTCCTTTATAGCTGTGCCAAATACCTACTTTTGTGAATTGTACAGAAAAATTCAAAAGCGAGAGAATTGCAGTGAAATGGCTACCAAGCTAGAGTCTCATAAGTACGTGTTGGTGCCCAAAAGTTCCCTAAATTTAATTGATGCGTGATGTGACAAATTTTTCAGTCTGCCAAGGGGTCCTCTGCCTTGCATTTGTTTTTGTATTTCCATAATTTTTAAACTTGACAAGACTGTAAATGCAACTCAGGAAATTCTGCAACAAGCACTTGGTGATGATGCTCTAGAATAATGCAAACCTACCAGTGGTTTAATGACATGGGTAACATACTAATGGATATGAATGAACCAGAATGAACTATCCAACCAGAAGAACACCTTGAGACATTGCTAAGGCCAATATATTCTTCAGGATTATGGAGGAATAGGCTTTGATGTTTTTGTATTGAAGGGTTAACTTTTGAAATTTGGCTATGTATTTAATCAAATGTCCTCACCATGAAATGAATTTCTGTCAAGTTTGTGCCAAGATTCCTGACTGACCAGCAGAATTAAGGTCTACTATAAATTTTCATGGAATTCCTAAGGCAGGCCATAAATTGTCTCTTGTTAATTATTGCAGGTTTCAAAAGTTAGATTTTCTGGTATGGCCCATAAATATATCAATTTTCCATTTGGAAGAGCCCAGTATCACTCTGTCTAAAGAAGAAGTGACAGGTTAACATAAATGTAAAGTCAATTCCCATTGTTGATTTTTGACATTGATGGAATTGTCCAATAGGGCTTAGTTCTCCTGGAGTCCTTTGTCCTTCAATTTCAAGTTTTACTTACATGATCTCAGTGAAGGAAAGTATTATAGAAATTATACAGAACTGACTGGGTGCTCTTCATCAGAAACATTCCTATACACACCATCCTTGAGGTTCAGCAGTTATCCCTTGAAAAACATGAAAATCATTCACCATCTCCCTTATTTATATAATATGCCCATTTAGTCCTCAGAAACCTTTCCCCCTTCCCCAAAATGAAAATCAAGTTGAAGAGCTGATGATTTCACACCACTTAGGAGATTCTAGAGGTATCACAGGTGGCATCAGGCATGGTGAAAGATATAACTTTCAGGATATATTTTGATCATGGCGCTAATGTTGCGATCAACACTTTCAAGGGACAACTTTGAAGGAGATATTTTTGACTAAAAATTTTTAATTGTAAAATATCTTGAACTTTGGGGTTTCTCTCTGGTAATTCATTCCTTTCTTGAATTTGTGAAGTGGTTTTCATCTTAAAAATTGTTTTCACTATTTAAGGGAAGTGATGTGCATCATTTTCTGATGGTAGGAAAGTGATTTCAGTGCTTTCTGTTGCGTGCAATGGTGTTTACATTGAGTATCTTTCTTTGGAATTTAGGGCCATAATCATAGTTTATGTCTTATATTTTAATGAAGAATGTGTAGATAGCATTATATTTTAGTTCAGCTCACAATCTGGCACTGCCACTCTTATCTCTAGGGTATCAGTATTTTGGAAAATTAAAAGGAATGTATGTATGTATTTAAAGTTTTAGAAGTATACATCATTTCTAATAGAAACGTGATAGCAACAGTGAAGAGAAAGATGAACACAAAAAAGAAAGAGTACAGTTATGAGTAGCTGCTCCCTATCTCATCTGAAGATAAAGCAGTGATCTAAAATATTGTTGTAAGTGTGCCATTTATTTTGTGTCCATCTATCATTCTTCCATGTTTGTGTTGTTAGTGATGCATATTTAATACTATATTTAACTACTATTCAACTGTTGATTATATTATAGACTAATAGAAGTTTGCATCTTGATTATACTTCAGTGGAGTTAGTAATGAAGATATCAAAACCCTAACTTTGTTATAACTACAATTTATAAAGAAGTGCCTTGCTTTGTTTGTGCATGCTGGAATTCCTGTCCGTTATACATTTTCTCATAATGGAAATACCACTTTGGGATTGCCTGGTGTGTGTTGTGATTGTCTGACAGCTTTTGCAGCCTCAATCGGCCATCACCTCTGTTTCCAGGTGAGGGGCTACCATCTTTCCTTTGAGAGTGACTTATAATGTTGGAGACTCAAGGAGGTAAGGACTTGAAGGTCATATGCTACAAATTATGAGATTTCATGATTTCCATCAACTTTCTGTTTCTTGAAATTCAAAGTAGGTGGGATTGTTGGATTTAATTCTCTCATCTAAAAATTATCTCATTTCAATGCAAGGGCTGTCCAATAAATACATGGCTTCAAAATTTATTTTTTCACATTCATTAAGACTTCTGTCTTGGTGAGCATTTGTTTTTTCTCATACAATGCGAACAACATTGTAGTGTTCACCAGCATTTTTTCTGACCAGTCATTTAATTTATTTTAGTCTTGTACACAAATATTTTTGGGCAGGTAAAGGTTTACTGTGTAGTTGGCTTTATTTGTTGGTTTTGGTATATCTAATAGGAATGCTTTTTGTAAAAATGAACTTAAGAAGGATTGGATAGTTTTCTACATTGTTTATCTTGGAAATTGGAACTTGTTATGTGTCAGCATCTGAAAAGTTTAGTTCAAGGGTCAGCTGGAAGAAGGGGGGTTGAGTTTAAATGTAGATGCATTGTTAAGCCAAATCTGTTGGATTAATACCACTTAAAAACCAATTGCACTAGTTTTCCATTCAAGATCTGGTGTGGAAAGTTTCTATAGTGTAATGTTGTGCTGATGACTATTTATGATTACTAGCATTTTACAGAAATTCATAAAGCTTGAGCTTTGCCATCTTGTTTTCGGAATATGTTTGAATACAATAGTTGCTCTCTTTTTTCATTCTGCTCATCTTTCCTAATCATCTTGTGAATACATGGTAAACCATCAATTGATATTATAATTAGAGTTAGATTTTCAGTGATTCTTAAAAATCATTACACATCATCTTGGAACTCTATTACACTTTTGAATAGCAGATACACTTTTACTTTCACAACATACCTCTCAACATCGCCTTTTACTTATCTATTTATATTACTACATTGATTTTTCTCTTTTTGATGGTGGAAAGAATGATTAGCTGCATGATGTAAGTGAATAATATTAGCTTTTAATCTACTTTGTGCTTTACAAGTAAAGAATGGAGGGTGTAGAGCACAATTTCAGCTGTGTCGTTGAGTGCCCATCACCTATGACTGTGGCTAATATTTAATTAAACCAAATAGTATTTGCCTTTCCAACCAAAGAAAAAGTCCCACTACTCTGAATTTCTTTGGAACTTGGAATGCGTAACATTTGTTTTTAAATTGACATATTTTACTTTGCATCAAAAAAGCATGACTACATTCAGCTTTTATTTTCAGTGGTACCCTGGAAATTCCTCGAGTCTCTACATATGGGGGATATTCATTTCTCGAATGCCCATGCTTCGTTTTGTATCAGAAAAGCATGTTTGCATTCAACTTTTATTTTTATATAAACTTGCTCTGCTGCTATTTTATGCTATGCATGGGAATGATTGGGAAAGTTTTTGTATTGCTGTAATTGGGCATGTCAAAAATGTCAGTATTTATTGGCAGCTCTTGTTTAAATATAATTAAGCATTACCATATGATTATGCTACATGAATATACTTATTTTGGTGGATAATAAATTTGCATGGATATTACTACCACTCCCTGTAAGGGTGTAAACTTAATGCCAAGATTGGGTGTTGTGTTTGAATTTAATTGATGATAAGTGCATAACAATATGATTGAAATCATATTATAACTCTTGTGGTGATAATTTATGAAGAATTTTGAGTGATTTTTTTGTTTTTTAATGATCAGGCTGTTTGGAGTTAGCTGAAATGATTTTAGTGTAATATCTTAATGAATTTATGTGTACTCAAAATTTAATTTTGGGAACCCTCTATTGTACTGAATTAGAATGTCACCACTTAATATATAGTCATGATGTCAGTAACATGAGCTCAGCATCATGGTTAGAATTTATAACCACATATTGAGAGGGTGAGCCATCATTTTGAGCTGCATACTTATGCAATTACATTTATATAATTGTGTACCATAAATCCTTCTTTCACCTTCACATTGTTCTCTCCATGTTGTTAAATTTTAAAGTCCATGTGACTATAGTGTGAAAAATATTGGTCTTTCCCCTGATGTGTATATTTAAATTCCAGGTCCAATATGTGTTGTATCTTACCTTTTATATGTTTGTAACTTTATTACTATGTACTGCTTGATAAATAGGGCTTTCATTGTTGTTTTATAATTAATTGCAGAAGTCAAAAGTATTTCATTAAGGCTGCTACTTTAAATGACATTTTATTCTCTTGAAGGTTTTTTTGCAGCTTTGTTTTTTAATTTCAGTTTTCTGTGTTCTTTCGGCTGTGTTGAGTCACTGTTCTCTTGATGGCATTTCAGAGGCCTTACAGCATCTGTCTTCAGGGTCGGGAGACTTTGGAGTATAGAACTTGTAATGCCTTCAAAACATCACCCTAAGGATAAAGACTCAACACAGTTGAACAACCAAGGATACTCTGGATTTTTTTGTTCCTTGTCAAAGAATTTCACTTCCACTAAGAGAAATATGTGGTTGGATTTTAATCTGAAGATACCATGTGTTGCTTCACATAATGGATACCTACCATGAAAGATGCTTAATTTTTTACTATTATTAGGATTTGCGTTATTTTTCATGATATATTTTCATTTTTTGCTATTATTGTTTAAGATTTGTGCAACTTTTCATGATATCTTTACCTTTGGAGTGTTAACAAATTGCTTTATTTATTGTTCCCTCATGCTTCAGTTTTGAGGTAAGATTAAAAAATATAATCATTTAAAATTTTTATGGATAGTAATATATCTGCCGCTCTGGAAATTATTATCATTGTTTTTTATCTTAATAAATATATGCCCTTAAATTTTTAAGTTTAAGTACATTTTTAAGTAAAAATCTAAGAAGATGTTGGAATATGAGTTTAAAAAAATATATTTTTGAAATGGATAATTTAGGAATATTATTAAAAATCTTTTACAATTCAGCTCTGGTCTTTTTTCAAGTAGATTAACCTTTAACATACTAAAGTGGTATTTATGGAGTTTATAGAAAATAGAAAAATGTGTAAATAATCAGGTGATAAGAGTGCATAATCATTCTTTCAAGAAAAATGACTCCATGAGTTCGGTGAATTAGTATTGTTCTTTAAGTTGCGAGGTGTTCTGGAAATGCATGATCTTGCAATTTCATCAAATGGTTGCTTTTTAGGTCATTTGGCATTGACAATGCAATTCTGGGTATTGCTTATTATTCAGCATTTTCATTGTGAGTTCATCACTATCACCCTTGTGTAGTTTTCCTCTGCCATTTCAATAGCATTCAAATTTTTATCTCTGAAAAGGGGCAGCAGCTTCAGACAGACACAACAGTGGAACTTGCATTAAGGGCACTGAAGAGAAAATTGGAAGGGGATGATGAAGCTGGCGATGGCATTGGTCGAGAGGTAGCCCTTGGAGGTGGCAATTGGAGAGGGGGCACCCTGGCTGACATTGGTGAAGTGCCAAGTGAAGGATTGCAAGAGGAAGTAATGCAGCGAGCAAATCAAGAACTTGGCTTTGTCCGTGAGATGAGGTGCTGTGTTTCCGAGGGCTTGGATCGAGTTATGCAGTTTCTGGGGACATGGGGGAAGCACCGACACAATCCACATCACCCTCATATTGGAGAAACGAATGAGGAAGCGGCAAAGGTTTCCTCCATCATGGGCCAGGTCATTACGTAATTTATATTAATTTTAAGGCCATGTCATTAAGGCATAGCCCTATAATGGTGGAGGCATTGTTTTATAAAATTTTGGCATGATTTTTTTTATGTTGCTCTATGAGGTTCTTGATGCTTGGATGATGACACATTGAATCAGTAAAGATCCAAATATGTTGATGGATTAAAATCCAATGTAATGGTATGTAGAAAAAAAATTTCAAGTCTGGAAACATGGTGTAAAATGATTCTACAATGATATTTTAATCAGTTTTTTGTCGCTATTAATTATGCTCAGCTGTCACTTCATGAAAAGAAAATTAAATCGTAATTTAAAAAATTAGATTTATAAAATAAAAACTAAAAATGTTTTCCTCAGAATTAGATCAGATCAAATTTAGAATACTGGAATTCAGTTATCCATTATTAGTGCTTTTACCAGAGTTGTCTAGTGTGTTGTACCTAAACTTGTTTTTTTCACATTTTGTGATTTAGGAATTTCTTTATTTTGTAATATTTTTCATTTGTATTTTCTTCTCTTGGTGATGTGTGCGACTGGTACACTGTAGCAAAACATCTTCTGGATATCACCAAAAGGTGTTCATTCTTATAGTCAATGATGTTGTCATGGTGACAAATTTCTTCAATCTATATATTCATTACATTTGAATATTTTGGTTTAACAGCTGGGATCATCAGCATTTATTTTACTTAGACAGTGGCTCTACACTTACCTCTTCTCATGTAATATCTTTGATACTTTCCTCTCCCCAGTAATGCTCAATTTGCTGACTGAAATATGTATTGATATAAGAGAATTTGTTATTTTGTAAAAACTTCTATAGTACTTCTATAATGACTGGCTTGAACAGTACACACCATGCAGTACTAGATAGCTGATCACTCAACCATCATCATTTCTCTATTTTAGTAAAAAAATGTGGCTCCCTTGGGTTCTTTCATGGTATTGAGGCTAATCATTATACATAATTGCTCAGTATCCTTCCAGCACTCCCCATCTTGACTATCGTACTGTTTTGAGATGGGGTGACCACTAATTTGGGAAAACCAGGAATCACTGAATTTCTTAAAAAATTGAGAATTAAAATCAGGGACATGGCTGTATTAAAAGAAATTAGGATTATTTTAGGCAAAGTGGGAGTTCCTGATGGGTTCCCTGGTAATCCCTGTTGCTCATCTTATTTTTTGAGACCAGTTCTCATTTGGCATAGGCCATTGCATATGCAGGCCCTTGCAAAAACCAAAAGTATTGTAGGAGTGATTCGTGTGGTATCTGATGCAAGTGCAGCAATGAGGGATGATCCACAGAACGTACATAATCAAGCACTTTGGGAGAAATTTGGAAAATAAGGATGGTACATTTGTTGGGAAAATCAGGAAAAAGTCTGGAATTGGAAAATGGAATATACTGACCTCCCTGGGAGAGGTGCTGAGAAATGTTTCTTTTTTATATACCCTAAAATGGTTGACATTGCCGTCTGATGTGCACAAGCTTCTTACTTTGTTTTCTAAGCATGGGCCCATGGCTTTTTTTTACCCTTCAGTTTTAAGAATTATAATTATTTTCAAACTGAAAAGCAATATTGCATATTGATGGTAAAACTATTGTTGTTACAGATGACGTTTTTGTTGAAGCAGCAGAGTAAGTTATGCTATGAAATGGAGCAGCTAAGCATGCAGAGGTTGCTAAACGGACAGCTCCTAGGTGTATCAAGTTCTGAAAGACTCTCCGAGGTCAAAGGAGGTCCTGCTTTGCTTGGAATCAAAGAGGGAGATGGGGAAGGAACAGTGGTGATTCATGGTAAGGGAGTCATGAGAGGAAACCTCCGAAGTCAATCAGCATCACCTCAGTATTCCACTGAGAGTGGTAATAGTAGCAGGGAACAATACTTGGAAGGAATTGTTGAACAAAATGCTCGTGAGTTGGCAGAGCTCAAGTCACTCTTGAAGGCAGTGCTGACTCCCTCTAATCCAAATGACCGTGGATAATGGCTGTTATGAAAAGACATTCCACTACTGATACTTCACTTGCCATTGATTTTTTACTCCAGATGTGCTAAATTGTGAATGGTGGGCCCCACTAAACAGTAAAATCAGTGTAGCTGGTGAGCCAATCACTGTGAACTCATTTTCTTATGTGATGCGTTCCCTATAGATCGAGAAGTGACTTAAGAATGTGATTGGAATGGAAGTATATTTCTTTGGATTATTTTATCATGGAGAGTCAAAGGATGAGATTATATTGTTAAAATTGTTAATTTGAATAAAGTCTTGTTTTTGTGAATAATGAGATTGTATTGATTGCCTCATATTATTATCCAGCTATAATTATCCAAAATATGAAGATATTTGTGTCATTCTATACCGCTCAATGTAATCCTAATACTTGTGATAGTCTTGTAAAATATAATCAATCATATTGTCTGTATGTAATTGCGGAAGTCATCAAATCTTGCAAAAAAAACATGGTGAGCATCAGGTTTTTACTTTTGTTGACATCTTTATCTATTGATAATTTAAAATACATACCTTACCCTTTAGTCTCCCAATTTTTCCTCACAGAATCCAATTTACTTTTCATCAGATTTTGCAGGTGTAGAACCATCTGTATTATTCAATACCCGAGCACAGGTTAAATATTATCAGAGGCCATTTAAATTTCCTTTTCCTTGATCTACCCAAATGGTAATAATAAAATTATGTAAATTCATTTTTATTCTCTTCTTTTATCTTTCATAATCATTCACATCACCAATCCTAAAATTGTTTTGATGAAGCTGTGCACTCAATTTTTCCCTCCTCTAAACTCTTCATGTCTACATATTTCTTCTCTTTGATACTCGCTATTACTGAATGTTCCATGTTCACAGTGGCAGACCCGGTCTAAAGCTATTGGTTGACAGGAGATAGAGTAGGAACACTTGCTGACACATTGGCCATTCATCTACTACATGACTGCATGGGCACATATCATTTGGGATCTTCCTCTGTAGTTCTTCTCATTCACTTTTCCTCCAACAAATTTCCCCATGAGGCCACAATGTCTAAAAATGTGCCCCCGTTCCTTCTTTTCAGTTTTCATTAGATGTTTTTCTTCTCTTACTCTTTGTAGATATTCCTTCTTAGTAATTCATTCTTTTCATTCGCTCTTCATTATACTCCAGCAGTGTCACATTTCCAATGCTTTCCTATCTTTTATTTTTTCCTGCTTTTATTATACATCCCCCACTGCATAACAGGTATATTTATTAGTGGAATTCTTCAATACTTGAGTTGATGGCTGTCAGTAGACTTATCTGCTTGTAGAATGCTATCTTTGCGTGGGCTATTTATTGTCTTCTAGTTTCCATCATTTCTAAAATTGCTCTATTTAATTGCCCATAGCTTTCACAAATTTATCTTTCATATGTAATATTCGATCAGACTTGATATATATTTGAAGGTCTTTCATTGCATTGGACCACTTTAAGATGTCCCCCTTTTTTTTAAGTATTTCACCAAGAACAGAGCCCACATTCCAAAGTAGTTGGTAATCAAAACTATGACTTTTTGGCAGCAGGTGAGTGGATTGTTCTGGTTGGAGTGGAGGCTATAATTTAAGTCTACTACCTTTTTGTTAGCCGTTGAATAAAGCATTTTTATAGGTCAATATCTTCTTTGAATTAAACCTATTAAATTTCTCTTCCTTGATTTCTTTTGTGCATTAAAATATTTGAAACACCCAGGTTGTGAGTTAGCAAGTCCTCCATAAATACTCTATGGTTCAATTGCTCCATAGAGTAAATATTCCTTCCAATTGTTTCTATTACTGATATTCGTACTGATTTTCACTGGACTGACAGGACTGATGTGGTGGAACTCATAATAAAAGCTGTAGTAGCAATTTTTTACTTAAATCACTACAACTTAAGTGGAAAACTGCAACAATAGATTTAATTACAGATATAAAAATTAGCTGTCAATGTATCTAATTTTGAAATACTTACCAAAGTAACTCTTTTGGCTCAATTTTTGACTGAATAAAATTTACCTTAGTATATTTAAAAAAATTCAAATAAATTTAGCCCTTATATGCTGATAAAAGTAATTGCAAGATGATTTGTGAGTTTTTTATGACCACCAGTATCTCATCATGATTCTGCATTCTTTCAAAGTTACCAGTGGGTGTGGCCAGTTATGTGATCAGGTCGTAGGAAATAATTTTGAAATTATTTCCTCGAGATCACTACATGAGCTCTCTGAGATGTGGTTTTTCTAGGCTTTAAGAAGGCTTTTGACAAAGTGCCTTACAGGAAATTATTCACGAATTTAGAAGTCTATGGAATTGATAAAAAAATACCACATGCTGGATAAAAGATTTTTTTAAATAATCATGTAAAAAGGGTCGTGTTGGCCCCATACAATTGAAGTAACATCAGGTGTTTCCCAGGGAAGTGTCATTGGTCCTCTTATTTTCCTTCATTACATCAACATCATTAAATCCCTGGTTAATAGTAAAGTTGCCTATTTGCTGATATTCAGACAGAGATATTTGCTATCCAGAGGATAGAGTACCTGATGACCTAAATTCAATACAGCACTGGTCTAACACTTGGAAAATGGAACTAAACTGAAAGAAGTGTGTAGTTATAAGCATTTAGAAAAGGGTACCTAATTCTTCATTTACCATTATTATCAAAGATACCAAAATATCAAGTGTAGACTGCTAAATACTTGGGTGTTACTCTTACTTTCGCCCTCTCTTGGGGGTAACATATTCAGGGAATAGCTGGATATTCTAGCAGAAAATTAGGATTTACTGGGGAAATGTGATCCGATGTTAAAAGAGTGATGCTGTCTTTTCAATCAGAGTCCTTGCTTAGAATATGCTTATAGTGTATCCTCACCAAGTGGATTTGATTGTATTTAGTAAATATGAGGTAAATTCATTAAACAATTATGATACATTTAAGGGGCGTGGTAGTCCAGTGGTTGGGGCGCTGACTGGACAGCTAGACTGCTGACCGGAGGGCCGGGTTTCGGTAATGACTCTTGCCACCCTCAGCTTCACCCAAGCTGTGTACCATTTCTTGAGTACTTGGGAAATCACAGGTGGTACAGGGAAAGGAACTGGCCACCCTACCCTTAT
>LYUA01000149.1:77786-92095 GCA_002093875.1 Calopteryx splendens
AAACTTTTAATACACATTGGTAACACATCATACAGTATATTAATAATAAATTATATGCTAAAAAAATGTTGTAAGCCTTTGGTTTAAACCCAAAGCCAAGTTGGAATGAAGAATTTAGGAGGAGAATAACTTAAAGCAACCTAACAGTGCATGGGAAGGTTGAAGTAGCCCCAGCTGAAGACTGTACAAAGCCACTTCAAAGGGATGCACACAATTCAATTGGGAACAAGAAACGCGAGCTTATGATAAAGTGAAGACATAGAAAGAATTTGTGGCACATCTTTAAAAGGGATCATTAATAAAATAAATGAAGAGAAAAACAACATTGATGAAGAAAATATAGGATTAGACCACACATAATGTATGCAGAATTTTGACACAGGAAAGAAGAACACTTATGCAACCAAGACTTCTTGAATCAAAGATGCTCCTAATTAAAAATTCTGGAGAGAAGATTCACCTAGCTTTCAGATGCTAAGATTTCAGTAAAATAGAGGACAAGAGAAGCTAATTTAGCTCCTAGACTGCTCATAGGGAAGAGAAAGGAAAAGGACCAACATCCATTGCATTTGAAAAAACCATTAGATTATGCTGGCTGGAACAAAACTCTTCTCATCCCGAAGGTCATAAAAGTTTCTTATAATAATATTAAAATGATCCAAACCGTATCAGATGGCTGTAATAAAATCTGGGCCCAGCAGTGGAGGAAGAATGAAGAAAAGAATAGGGCTGGATGTGCACACTTACTAACCTACCCACCAACCAACCATAGTAACAAACCCAAAGTTTAGTTTGGTGTGAGATCTTATACAAAAACTTATGGCCAGCGAAATTCACTAGTCAGGATAGGGGAGGAGGGGGATTCTTCCCCTGTGGTTTGTCAGGAAGACCTGGTAGTTGAAAAATTACCCAGCTTAGATAAATCTGAAGGTGTCACCCAGATTTGAATCACAGTATTCCAGTTATCAGAATATTCTGTACACATTGGGCTACCATTTCATCTCATCTACATAAATAAGGCAATATTGAGTGAAATCAAATTAAATGCTGGATTGTGTAACCACAGAGAAAATAATTAGCAAGCTGCATTTTATTGACAGCATGGTTGCAGATATACAAGAGAGAAGTGAGCTGATGAGTATTTTAAGGAACTTAATAGGAGGTGATGAAGCACTAGGGATAAAAAAACAGGAAAAAATAATCTAGTTTGTGGTTTAAGTGTATAGTAGGAGCACAGATATCAGATGAATCATAAGCTAGAAATTGAAGAGGAAAAGAAGATATTCTAACAGAAAAAAAGTCACCCAGCAACACAAGCCTAGAAATAAGAGGGAGAAGAAAGAAGCTAAATGAAAACTCCGGAAGGAAGAAAGGGTAACCTTATCCGATACATCATTAGACAAGCTAGCTAGATGAAGGCAATCATCAAAGGAAAAGTGAAGAATTACAGAGGAAGACCGTGGCCCATGAGTTACATGGAACAAGTCAATGACTGACATCAAAACAAAGGAATATATGGGCATGGCTAGTTAGAGGAAAGGAGAATTGAGTGAAGAACTTCATTAAAGCAATCTTAAGATTGAAGATCCGCCAGGATGGTAGCATATGTATTCTATCCTCATCATTGGGTGTATTTTGTACTTTGTACATATATTACTATTCCATTAGATTTAATACTATAAAATACTCCCACATACATGGGAATAAACTCATAATGGCAGAATTGCAATGACATAATAAAATAGCAGTAACCACACACATCAAAACATATCAATTATTATGTTGTGGTTTCAAAGAATATATTGCTATGGGCAATTAAAGATTCGGTGGCTTGGTTAAGCTGTATGTAGAAGAGTTTTACATAGTTCTTGGGCCTCAAATGTTATGCATCCATCAAAACAATCATTCCTTTAAGAACAGGGCTGATTTTCTTGAAATGTTACAGCAGCAACAAAATAATTACAATGAAAAGACAGGGAAAACATAAGCAAAGTAATTATGAATGACTACACTAGATCAAACCGTATTATGAAGCCAACATTATAATTTTATGGGACCCATTACTTCCATATTAATGGGAATTTCCAATAAATGAGAATCAACTAATTAATTCTCTTCAAAACTGGTTATATCGATTATTTGGTAACTTCGTTTATGTTATGTTGAAAAAGAGACGTAATGTATGAAAAATAATTTTGGAGATATGACAGTTCTTTTCTGACTAAAAATCCTTATCCATCAACCTAAAATATGGTATGCTCGGCGAAGGTATAGTACACCTAATATTAAGACGTATATGCTGATGCATTTTAGGAAGGAGAGACGATTACTTTCCCAGTGCCACTTCTGCCTTCTTACGAAGCCGTAATACCCAGAAAATCAGAGAAGTTGGTTTATCTATATATTTCCAAAGGTATATGGATTTTAAGCGGAGTCCCTCGGGCTAGTAGCTGACCAATTTTCTCAAGCAACTACAAAATATTTCAGAGGTAATTATGAATCAAACAACGCGGGATAATGTTGGATTATTTCCTCAGTCATCCTGAACATCAACACCCAATTTAAGACTAACAAGCCACGTTAACTATCGAATTAAATGTGGCTGTTTATAAGATATGTTTGGCTGTAATTGGGGTTGTTGGCCAATTTTACAATGCAACACTGCAAGCCCGTCCTTTAGGGACACAAGTAACAGGATACTTAATTTAAACGAAACAAAGCCAAGGTTAATAAAATGCCGGAAAGGGGAAAATGTCGAGGAAAAGAGAAAAAAGCAAACCTTTCTCTGAATCCATACATTTACACGTGAACTTCTAAAAACAGTGGGTTCAACAATGTCCATCCCCTCTTTTCGAACGATGGTAGGTAGCATGAATATTCATGGTAGGTAGTACACATCTTCAACGTAAATATGGAACGCAATATATTAACCTATGCACCGAATTCTCACACAGATAAATGTAATAAGAAATTGTCATTAGCCATTTTTTAACTACCAGTTTGAATATACATATTGTATATTCATGATATCCAATATCACTACATTTCACGTAGACGGATCTACACCGGGTATGATAATTCATATCTGTTTTGTTTTCGAAGTTTTCGTTATCTTCGCCAGGGTGTAATATCAAAATGGCGACGTCAACAAGTTTGGATTCCGAAGCCGTCAATGTGTGATTGTAATCGTCTCGTAATCGAGAAGCAGGATATATTATTATGTCATCCTTCCACTTTAGAGTGATAGCATTAATTCCGGTCCCTGAGGGGAATGACATCTGATACTATAGTTAGCTACAACGTTCACCATGTTTTGCTGTATACGGAATTGTTTTGATGGACTTGGTTTTGCTAGTACTAGTGTGCCCCGTAAGGAAATAAATCCTATTCTGCTCGATAACACTCATATGGGTAAGCTTATACCAAATATTCATGGTTGAATTTATTTTGAAATAAATTACGGGATTTAAAGCTCATAATTCAATGCGGCTACGTTCTGGCCGATCGATTACTTTAAAACTTAATTTAACAGGAACATATTTATCGCAGGAGGTAATAATGTTGTAGCTTATTTATTATCACGCTAAAATGAAACGTAAGTAACCCCTGCCACGTTATTTCAGGCCACGAAGTAGTAATTGTGAAAAATGGTCACCGCATATGTGGAACAGGTGGGGCTTTAGCAAGTGCACCATTGGTACAGAGCAAGTCTTACTTTGAAGTGAAGGTACAGCAGTCAGGTAATTGTGTACAATGCAGAATTATTATAATCGATTTTGGCATGATATTAATTTTGTTCCTTCGAATTTTATCAGGCATTTGGGGTGTAGGAATAGCAACGGAAAATGCTGATTTAAATTCTGCGCCTGGCGGCAATGATCAGGAATCGTGGGTGTTATGCTCAGATTCAACAATGCGTCATGGGAAGGAAGAATTAAGAAAAATTGCAGAAACTATTCAAGAAGGAGATGTGCTGGTAAGATAATCGCTACACACAAAATTAATAATGAATTCCTCTTTCTGATAATCAATAATTTCGATATTGCAGGGAATTTCATACGACCACATTGAACTTAACTTTTTCCTGAATGGGAAGCCTGTTAACAATCCAATTACTGGAATCCGTGGAACTGTGTACCCTGCTTTATATGGTGGGTTATATTTCTTCTGTGATCTTTGAAATATATTGGACCCCGAAGAGTAGTACATTGACATTTATTTTTTTTTCAGTGGATGATGGTGCAATTCTAGATATTGTATTGGATAATTTCCATCATCCTATGCCAATGGGATTTGAGAAGATACTGATTGAGCAATCTCTACTATAAAATTTGTGATTGAATGTATGCACTTTTTTAAATGGATCTAAATATACCATATTTATGCAGTGTGGTACTTAAATAGCAGTGGCAGTGGGTCGCTTGCCATGAAAAATATCACCTTCCTAGCATTAACAATGCAAGATGAACGTTTCCTCGAATTTGGTCTCTTCTGGCTGCAGTGTCCATGTGAGCGTTTGATTTGTGCCAGATACTGATATTTGAGGGAACAAAAGTGTTAAAATGTTGTCTTGTAACCTGATCTAATTCCTATTACATGTTGAATTAATAAATAAAATATAAATTACTCATCTTATTATTATCCTGTGTTATTAATAAAACATTGGTAATGTAAAAACGTTTCTTTAAAGAAGTG
Source organism: Calopteryx splendens (assembly GCA_002093875.1). Taxonomy (NCBI): domain Eukaryota; kingdom Metazoa; phylum Arthropoda; class Insecta; order Odonata; family Calopterygidae; genus Calopteryx; species Calopteryx splendens. Next base: position 82,482 of record LYUA01000149.1, read on the forward strand.
TCTGGGTATTGTATTTAAGACTCCATTAATTTTCACTGTAGCTACACAATATATTCAATAATTCGCAGTTTAATAGAGTTGAAATACTATATTCCAAAAGAGAGCCGGGAAGTGATAGTTAACTATTAAAAATGACAATTTATTGGTTAAATTATTTTTTTAGAGGATTCTGAGTGAGGACAAGGGATGGGGTACATTGGAAGAAAGGTGAGAACAAGGTGCAAGCAAAACAATAGGAATGGTATGTGGAAAAAAAGATAAAACTGTAGATTACTGAAGGGATGATTAGGAAGATAGAGAAGGAAATGGAAAGACATGAACAGAATTGAGAAGGGTGTACAAAGAATAAATTGGGGCAAAAGAAAAGGTGGAAAGAGCAGTATGAGAACATGGAGAGATAGGGTGAAATTGATGTTCTGTGGACGAAAGTGAAAGCACTGGGAGGAAGGGTTATAGTACCTGCCATATATATGCTATCATAATATTTGCTGCCAACATAATGGTTGACAATTTATTACATATTTGCAATTTTTTAAGTAACTCATCAATATTCTCCTTAAATTGGCTAACTAATGAGTCGATTCCTGGGATGCAATTCTAAAGTAAAGGAATTGCAAGCTAGGCCATCTCATCCCTTGAGAATTTTCTGGTTTATGAATCCATTCTGACCTACCCATATTGAATTTTAATTTCAAAAAGCTAGTTAGTTATTGACATTAATACATATGCCAGACAATGGCAATATAAAATTCTCATTTGACCCTTATCATCTCACTTGCTTTCCCGTCCATTTTATTTTCTCCATATCTGGTCTCATACCTCAAAAGCCTTTGATCTTCACTTATCCTCTTCCCTCAATGACGAAGTTTTGGGATCACACAATGCCATATTCACCAATCTTACCTTTGAATGCTTACTCAAGGGGCTGTCCTTAAATTAAATAGGGTTCTTTCGGGGAGAGGGGATGCGCCATTTTATTAGTTTCCTAATGGGGTGAGGGGGAATTTTTACTAGGAATCTCATTAAGGATTTTTTATTGCATTGTTTATGCCATTACTTAGGTAAATTTGAGGCGTCTCCTATTCTACTAGAGAATGTTTAGTACGACTGACGAGTTGCTGAGAACTTTCCTTTTGTAGTCTTGAGGTCTATAAAGGGGGATACAGGATCTTCATACGAATCGGTGAATTCCATAAGCTATTAGCAAATTATATTAAGAGCTTTAAAATTTGGCAGAATTTTAAGGCTCACCATGCAGGATGCAGTTTAAAAATAATTTAAATCACAATGTGATTCCCAACATCATTTTGTGGAAAAGGTTCGACTGAAAGAAACACTTGGTATTTCCACATTTAAAAACTTAAGTTACTACCTAGGCTTCAAAATGCAACATCTTCAGGTGTGAATACAGAAAGTTGCAAGCTTTATATACCATTAATGGATGAAAGGTGCTATGAAGATGTGGTTGGGGGGGAGGATCAAGGTGGGAAGATTTCATGATACCCTTATTCATGACAACTGTCACCATTTCTGTTACAGAAGCCTTAACCAATGGAGCATATTAAAACTGTTTTACAGCAAATCTGATCTCCTCTCAAAGACTATAGCCAGCATCCCAATATTGAAAAAAGTGGTGTATAAAGATAATGGTCAGTGCTCTATGTGCAAGTGGGTCATTTGGCAAGGAAGTTCCAAGTACCAGGCTAAGGAATGCCTACTTCCGGAAAGTGAGCCCAGTTTGCAAAACACCTTTTAGACATGTAGCCATAAAAATACCAAAAATTTTACATTCAAAGAGCAAAGGGCCTTGACTAGACATCCTGGAGCAGTTGGAATTTCTAAATAGTAAAAATTAAAATTGTGAAATAGTTAAGCTCTCCCAATCTTCCTATTAACCCCCATTGAGCTTCATGCTTATGATCATCCTCCAAAACTAACTCCATACATTGGGGGTCCTACACTTCCAATCCGACAAGTCCTTCCTCTCCTGAAAGTTCTCTGGCATTGTCTCTACCCTTTAAACTTGACCCCCTCCAAACTCTTCACACCACCCTCCTTTATCCATGAGTGGTGTATGGGGTGGAAATGTTCTGTATATACACCAGAAGATGATGCTGTGCATCAAAAATGAAGTTTTTAATCTGGTAACCAAATATTGTATTTTTTTTCAGTCATAATTCAAATGAGGTAGTTTGAAATAAACTACCTAATTTGAGAAATATTTTTACACAGCTGAAGATAATCACATTCCATTTCATATGAAAACATTAAAGAAGGAATTAGACCTGACACACTCTTCTATATAATTAGATATTTGTAAAAGAGTTAATCACATCCCAATGTAGACATTCATTTACGAGAAAATTGGATTGGTTGAATAACTTATAATTTGTTACATAATAATAATTTATTTAGCTCATACAGGTAACCCCAATTACATGAATTTAAATATAAAATTAAGATGTGCACACACACCCATGCCCTAGGTGGAGGATGAATATCCACCTAGGTGGGATTTGCACCCCCGACCTCAGGGTTGGCAAGTAAGGATTTTACCCTGTGGCCGGCAATGTTCTGTAATGGTTCATTCAAGTGGTGTGTGGATTGAAAACTGCTGTGAGAGAATTTTATGTTGCAAGAAATGTTCAAACTAAACATTCTGAGTTCTTAATTCTCCACCTCTGAGATCTCCAATCCATCCAGAGTTCCAGCTATTCTCATGTGAGAATTGATAATAATTAAGGAATCATTTTTACATTAGGTTCATATAGTAAAAAAAATAGAAAATTTCTGTATAATCTATTTTATTTCTCTTGATATGGATACACTCACTTGTTTCGTACCCCTTTGATCTATCAAGACCAACTCTATGAGGGTGGACGGGTGTATTTTGCACATTTAATCTCCTGCTACTTTTACAATTGTTGGACATGTGCACACATATAAGTACAGTTCTGTTTAAGTCTCACAGAGACTTGCATAAATTATACACAACAACTTTCTCCAATGTATTACCTAACAGCCATGTGTTTCATAACACCCTTGGCTGAGCCAATTTGGCTGCCTACACATGAGGGTTTGGAGCACAGTTTGATTAACATCATTTGATACTCTCATTCACAACACACCTCTTCCATCCTCTCGAAAAGAAGCTGTGATGCTTCAGGACTGTTTGAGGACTCATTCAAATCATACTCTTTACACATTCACACTGAGTAATATAACCCTTTGCGCCACAAAACAAGACTAACTATCACATGTTTATATATACAGTTACATTTTCATTCATATGCAACATGGTGCCACACTCTGTACTGAGCTAACATGGTGCATGCATGATTTATTTCTGATTTAAATATAACCCATGATATTCTCACCAAATATGAACTGTTTACAGCCACATAATTGGAGTAGTCTATTTAATATTGCATGGCAATAACTTCTTAATATTACAGTCAAGAAGAGCAATGTTTCTCAACTATATTTTTAATGAAGGTACTACATTCAAGCATTTGTGCTGCATATAGCAATAGTGATAACACCATTAGTCACTGTAAGGAAAGAAAAAATATATGTACATATTTCTATAAATAACACCTGAGGGATATAGAGTATGTATGCTTGACATCAATTATAAAGTGAACCAAAGGCTACCAAATAATATTAGACCACACACAAATGAAAAATTACTTATTTTGTTCCCTCAGTATTAGCAAGCCTTTTACTATTCAACATCATCAAATAACAGGCAAATCCCCAGACTTCAAATAAGTAAAAAAAACTTGAATATAGTCAAATCCATCACATACACTGAATGATGGAAAAATATATACACACAACTAGATTAAATACAATATCCTTTCCATAAATCTATTAAATAGTACTGAAACCATATAAATATGATAGTTTGATTTTATTCACAGTCATCAGAAGTTAACAAATTAATTAGGATTTAACAACATAACCTACCACTTTTAAATGAAAAAGATGGTTTTAATGGCACACATTTCCAATAATTTCAATTGTGCACACAATTTTACAACATTATGATTAACTGAGCAAATAATCATATGATGAGGTGGCGAGATTAAGTGATTGATCACCCCATTGAAAAGCCAACAAATATGTCTGGCATTACAAAGGAAAGTGGTCAACACTGAAGGGGTTAAAATGACTGCAGCATGATAGGAATGCTGAGAGGCACACACGGAATTTGGATCAAAGTGAAAATTGCAGTAGGCAAATCAAGTGAAGCCTATATACGAACCAAAAGGGACTCACTTCAACTTCCAACTCTAACATTCACACCACCAAACAATTTAAAGTTAATATTTGGAATTACACCCAACAGCTCCAAAAAATGTTCAACTTTCAACAACCTAGGTCATCATCGTATGTTCAGGAACTTGGAGCCAAGTCAATTTTAGGTGGACTCCAGAGAACTTCCCAAAACATTCATTATCAAGATTTGTTCATAATTTACAAAATTGCAACAGGTATTTCAAAAGCTAAGGAATGAAATGAAGAACAGAAAAATATGATCAATGAATATAAAATTAGTTTTAAGATGTCAAAGAGAGAACGTTAATTACTATGTACAAATAATGTTGTTTAAAAAAAGGTTATACATACATAATAAGATACAATATGAATTATACAATGAAAATGAGGAATGTACAATAAGGAATTTGAGCCAATTTTATGTGACACAAAATCTGCAGTCATGATATGAAGAACATTAGATATGAGCAAATACACATCATTCAAAGTCAGTGAATGTAAATGAAGTAGGTAATTTAAATTAACAAATTGCTTTTCGTAGGTGCACCTGATATCAACAATTGCATACAATGCACCAACACAGAGTAATCTTTTTTTGAAACACTCAGATGGCATTTCCTTCAAAAAATAAGACAGCATGTGGTTTTGAAAACATAAATTAAGTAATCTCCACCATTCTAAGGATGGAATAAAGATTGATGCCACTTAAGGTTTGTAAGCATTCACCAATTACAATGATAGAAGAATCAATGCAGGAACAGGAGAATGAATACACCAATACTCAGAATGTAAAACAGTATATTGATGGGATCCATATTCATATGAAACCATAAAATATACTTTCCATTATACTTCTTTTTATATATAATAGATTTTTATTACATAGTATGTATGGCTAATTGGATTCGTTATCTTTCCTATACAAAAAACCAAACAAAATTATAAAAATAGACAAGAATAATACTACAACAGTTGAAAAACAAAAGAAATAATTAAACTTGCATAATGTTTTCTAGACAAGTTTATTCATTATCTCTTGGAAAGAACAGGGGCCAGTCTTTTATGAATTCATATATATACGAAAGTAATGCAGGATGTCATATTTTGTCATAATGATGATAATGTTACTTGTAATAATATCATGTTTTCCAGACATTTCTTCCCCATGAACCACACATTCTAGAATTTTAACCTGATAATTCTTGAAATTGTCAGTTATTAAGGGTTATTAATGAATTACCTGTGAGGAAAATTAAGTCCACAATATATTGGGTGACTACTGAGATTGGGAATCAAATAAATTAAAGTAAAATAAAGTCATGGGTAAGCATTAGCATACTAATTATGGAGATAAAATTTAAAATTGCGATCACCAAGAAACAATGTAAACAAGTTTTACTTGATGGCATAAATATTTCCATAAAACATGTCATCAAAAAAAGAATAGGAATATGGGAGAGCTTTAGAAAAATGGCACCACAAGTCTCCAAAAGTCAAAGTTGAGGGTGAACCATAAATAGAAGACGACACATGTGCATATGCAATGTTTGCAACATCCCTTTCCAGTAAAGAGTCAATTAGTGAGCAAAAGTGATGATTCCTCAAGAGGAGACGGTTGATGAATCAATTTCAGGCAAAGAAAATTTCAAAACAAAGAAATTGGGAATTCCGGATACGTACTCATTATTCTGAAGATAGAACTGAATCTTGAGGAACGGATGTAATTGAGAATTAGAATAACAGAGGCAGGCCTAAACAAAATGAATGGGTAAAAAACCAGTAAAAAAACTAAAAAACATGGGTTACAAATGTTGAGCAACATTTGGATTTACAAGTGTAAGGCTGCTCAGTTCTTATTCAGAGCCTTTTCCAATAATTGCTGAAATATCAAGACTGCATACCTTAAGACTTAAAAAAAAGTACGTATGTGCCAACCACTGTGGACGTGGGTAATTTGGTAAGTTCATCTATATGAAAAGAATTTTATTATCTTTCCTGAGTCACATTTATTTTTTGACTGAAAAGGAGAAAAAAATGGCAGGTGATTACAAAAATTAATCAATAAATGTAGCAGAAAATGCTTACCAAAATAAATACCACTCATAAGCTACAAAGCAATATATATGAGGTGAAAGATCTCTACTTTTTCTAAGTAATGCACAGCATCACATTTGATAGCTGTTAATATCAAATTTTAGGAATCTCAGACTTTTCCTGCTTTCCCTAACTCTTTTCTTGGTTCGGTGGAGAATTTTTTCCACAAATTCATGGCCTTTCTTTAGGCATATAACTGATTTTCCCTGCCATCTTTCATAATAAATCTCTCATGTAAGATACAAAAAATAAAGACCCTAGCATCATATCAAGCAATAAGACACACAGGAATACAAATTAGATAATAATAATTATACAATGAAATTAAAAAGACTTGGTAATATTCCACATCAAGGATGTAGGCATATTATCTACGGTCAATCACTTAACACTAACATTTTATATTTGCTACGGATGGGAAAGGAAGCCAACAGTTGAGTTATTACACATCTCTCAGAATCTGGGATTTTGATGAGAGGACAAAGTGCAAAGAGAAGCCCAGCATTGGTACTGGCATATTCTAGAGGCAGGCAAAGGTTGTCAGTTTAATGCACGGTACATGGAGTGCTCCCCACAAAGTGCCCAATAGGAACTCAAACGTGGTCCATTGGCATTTAAGGACAATAAAAAAGCCACCACATGAATTAGATACTTTTAGAGTTTGGTAGAGATAGAGTTTGGAGACAAAAAATTGAGTCATACCTCTTGTCTCTAAGCCATCTGTTCTGATGCATTAGAAAAAATAAGCCAGCTGCCATTAGGTTAACCTTCAATTTGTACAGTAAAAATAACTAATTTAGGATTTCAATTTACAGGTAATTGACAAGAATTTAACCTGAGCACAAAAAATGGAAGATGAGCCACATTTAATATCGCAGCAGCATGGGTGAGGAGCTTTTTGTAAAACTTTGTGGCTAATTCCATTTTTTTCTCTATCTACAGCGAGACTGATTGTATTCACATAACCAGGAGTGTTATTGGCATGTTAGCAGAGAAAAACCTACATTAGAAAAGGGGAAATGGCCTATGTTCATGGAAATGACCATTATGTACCAATTCTATTCCTTAATTTGCTTTTTCAATGGAAACGATGCAAAAATAGCAAAAGCTGGAAGAAAGTCAACTTCATCATCGTTCATCACCTCTACTCCATGATTTTGAATGGTCAACTACATAACCTTACTCTGCTACAGGAAATGATTTTATTTCCTACAACATGTATACATTTATTACACAATTTATTATTGCATAAATACTATGACTACATAACTGATTGATACATATAAGCTAAAGTCTATTGCTATTCTAATATGCACTTCAAATGAAACTCAATAGAGATCAATATTTCTTTATATGATGATCAAGAACAAAAAGAGTAATGAAGCAATTTGAATCACTGGCCAGACAAAAGATGAGCTATAATATGTACTACACAATAAATAATAATTTTATCAGTGAAAAATATAAAGTCAAATTGAAATGATCATGATAAATAAGGATTCAAAACCTATATCATATAAGATGATTTTAAATACAACACAGAAAAACTAAGCTAGATGAAAACACTAGCCTGCACAAACAAATTTGAGTGTGCCAAGCCAGCCGCAGAAAATTAAAATAAAAATTTCTACAAAATAGAAACTATAAATAGAAAAATAGAAATATGAATAGAAAAAGAAAAATTGAATTGAAACAAGACTGGAGACAAGAAAGGAACAAGAAGCTTTATCACGAAGTGTGCACTTAGCACAAAAAGGTCAGCTCCACATAACAATATATATCATCATCTCTCACAAAAGCATTGAAGAATAAAAAAACTAAAACATTCTATAAATTAAGAGTATTAGGATGATCAGTGATATATAAGGGAAGAACTGGTGGTAGATATGATCTGCCAAGGAGTTGATTAGGTTAGATTTGTGGCTGAGAAAGACCAATATAGCCAGTAAAAAGGGCTTGTTAGCAGTGTTGAATATATAACAGAATTAATGTGATATTGATGAGATTAAAATAAATCAAAAGAACAAAAATAAAGAGTTTTACATTAAAAAAACATTTGGCTAGACTGGGATCCCCTGATTTCTGGTTGGGTGCTTTTAACCCAGGTAAGCAAACTAGGCATCATCATCTTACACTGTGATTTTCTAAAGGCTTTTAGAGAACAAGATCACACAGTCTAGGCATTTGTCACTCTGGGTGAATGATTTTCCACACTGTGAAATTCCTCACTTTCTTTGCCAGGTGCCTCAGCTAAAGTCAATGATAAGGCATATCAAGTAATTTCTTTGAATTGATAATGAAGACTATGGTAAAAATTATTTAGGATATCATAAAATAGAGCAGATCAAAAAGGTTTACATTTGTATTTTGAATGACAATGGAAAAAATGGTAAGGGCATAGAAAATAATTGAACTAGTATTAGCATTAACAGAAAGAGACCTAATTCCAGGAGCTTTAAATAAATATTTGTAGAAAAATAAGGAAGGACAATGGTATGGAGTGTAAGCGTTTTTGTAAGCCTGGAACCTGGTCATTGAAAGAAGAGGATGAGAGCAGATTGGAGGCTTTTGAGGTGTATGGGTGGGGAAAGGTGGAGAAAATATAATGAAGAGAAGGCAAGACAGACAAAGTACCTACACAACAAAGTACAAATGTTTTGGAGAGAAATTTGAGGGAGGAGGAAGAGAATATATGAGCTAGTGTGAGGTTGAAGGCTGTTTAGGAGGGGGATTGAATTGGTTTAACAGGGAGAGAGACAAAAAATGGGAAATTGGCATCCCATGAAGATGCCATAAGTATGAAGAGTTGAAGAAGGCAATAACATATGCCAAAGGAAGTTTATGTTGTGCATTAGTGTTTTAGAATTTCCAAACAAAATTTAATAACTTAATGGACCTTCTAGAGTATATACATAAATCAGGCAGTTACAATTAAAAATATCATTATAGTGTAGTGATAACACTATAAATGATATTAATGGCATGTTAACCATGCTTGGTATATTAAAAATACACGGAACACCTGCTAGTCACGAAAAGCAAAAATTTGCACACCCCTTGGATGTAAAATGTACAATAAAACTGGCTAAGCCTGAATATCAACAATATTTGATTACGAGGGTTAATAAAGAAAATTGAATAAGCTTCATTTATTTACTTTAAATGCTTAGCCTTTGTGGATATTTTATAAAGGAGAAGAAGGTGAGCATATTATCTTTTTATAAGAAGGAATATCCAAT
>LYUA01000149.1:156253-167053 GCA_002093875.1 Calopteryx splendens
TCCTCCCCCTCTCCCAGCCCCCAACACCCCACCCCATCCGACAACATAACATGCAAGAAGATATATGCCAAGGGTCTTAGTCCATAAAAAGGAACTGCGCACACTCCAGGAAGAGAGTCACATGCCACTCAATACCCACCTTGGAGCGGCATCGGCTTCCAAATTGAAATGGACAGAGCTCAATAAATCTCAAATGGAATGGAGTGATCGACAAATATGATTGGTTTAAGAGGGTAATGGTAAGTGGGCTTCATATTGCCGGAGTTGGAAGAACATAAGAAAGTTCATTACCTACCACAAGCCCTAATTGCACCGTTTACTAATAGAATGGGAATTATATTTTGTAACAGTGGGGCATCCAACAGAGGGGCAAGTTTCCTATTTGGGATTCGAACCGTCGACCCTCGTTTTCGTGAGTTATCCACCGACATTCTAAGGGCTCGCTTAAATCAGAGCACGATTGTTTGAAGAAAGAAACATGAATGCTAGTCAAAGTTTCACTGATGAAGTCACGATAAACGAATTTATGTTACATAACTTTGTTCCGAATCTCAGGGCTAACTGCGTCTGAATGACATACCTAATCTTCTTAAGGAGAAAGCCGGGGCAAAAATGTTGCAACATTCAATAACAAGAAAAAGCCTTAGTGGCGAAATTAAAGATTAATAAAACATAAAATGCTAGAAAACTTTGAAAATACCATAACTATGATACAAACAAATTATTGTTTCATGTCCATATTGACTGTTCCCATTGAATTTCCCTGGTTCCTCTGGATTCACGGAAATCTGCATTCATTTAATCCCTATGCTGCACTAGTTAGACCTCCTTTAGAATATAACAGGTACATGGAGTCCTATCGAAGTCGGTTTAATTGCCGAATTAGGTCGTGTGAAGTGAAGAGGAGTTAGATTTGTTAATATATGTAACGATAAACGAATTGACAGTAGCGTATCTCGCCTACTATTAGAAGAACTAGGCTGGGAATCACTCACGGAGCGAAGACTTAATTGCAGATCCCTTAGGTAAATTGGCAGCAGGTCTTTTTTCTGATGATGTTAAATGTATTACTAGCCCTTTCGGACCACGGTAGGAGAGATTAAGAGTATGTGGATAAAAGGTAGGGCTGACAGATTGAAAATGCCATTTTCCCACCACAAGGCAAGGGATCAGAATGATTGCCGAAGGACGGGCGCAGGAAACAATATTTTATGCCAAGTTTGTAGGCATTTGATTCTTTTTCTCTTCGATGAGGCCACGTAGGGACCACGTGCTAATTTCAATGCCTACTTCTTTTCCTCCAATTCTTTGATCTTTTCGGCATGACTCCTTTATTCTTTCTTCGGACCACTTTGAATGAACCTGTTCGTAAGTATTTTTTTTATCAAAATCTTGATTTTATTTTAAACCTTTCTAGAAGTTCATCTATTATGAGTTGCAAATATTTTATCCCTAGTTTCTCAGTTGCATACGTAGCTGTTTGTTAAAATCGTTTCCATCGTTTTAATCGTACATATAACTACCTCATTTGCCGCAAACAATTTAGTTCCATATTATTTTGATTGTTCAGCAGGGTATGAAGTCACCAACTGCCCCACATCCCAGCGGTGGCTCGCAGGATACCGTGTTGTTATAGATTAACGCTCATTTACCCTTACTTTCTTTTCATTCTGTATTTAAATTTCACATGCAATTGCCCATTGGATTTCTTTAGGCATAAGTTTTTACCTCTTCATATTTTTAGGCTTGTTGAAAAAAACTATACGACTGCCAATGCACTAAAAGATATTATTGGGTAGTTTTTAATGGTCACAAGCCCAGTGAAGTAAAGCTAAGTTGTTTAGAAGCATGGGTCATGAATAAGAATGACCTACCCACAAGCACTAACGCGCGATTTTAAGTGGTCTCATCTTCGAGCATCTTCCTTCCTTGGAAGTTAATAATAGTAGAGGGAATATTTCCCTTTCACCTATGACCTCTTAGCATGTATCAGATGACTTTGCTGGTTTTATTTTTATTCACCACATGACATAGCAATCTTCTGAAAATGCCACGGTGACAATCCATGCCTTAAGGACACTGTGAATGAGGAAATAGAGGTGAATAATCTGCGAGGGGTGTTTCTCCGCGGCAGCGCCCTTGACCCGCGAAAATGGAAGAAGGAAAGGGAAACGAGTACTAATCCTAATGAGCCCTTCCCTCCGCTGATAATTAAAACTTTCACCATCTGAAAATTAACAATTAAAAAAACGGGGTTACGGAAATTCAATTCAATCCAATCCAATCGGGGTATGGAGGGACCGAAATGCGTCCGAACTCGAGTGAGAAGAGTGTCCCTCGACGTGAAACGGGACACGGGAGGGGGAAGAGAGATGGGATTATCACGGCTGAGCTGCGCTGCTGGTAATTCATCGCATCCAGTGAACAAAATTAAGGACCCTCGGTCGCGCAATTAACGACTTTGCCCCCCCCCCTCTCCCCCCATCTCCAAGCGGCGTGTGCGGTTCATTTCGCCCCCGGATGGCAAAGAGGAGTGCAACGCATTTGGGTCGATTTGAGGGGACTCGAAGCAGTCCTTCCCGATGGCATGGAGGAAAAAACATAGACACTCAAGAGAATGAGTGAGAGAGAGGAGTTCCCCTGCTTTCTCCCGCTCGGTGAAGGCACCGTGGAGTACTCGACCAACTGAGCACGACGACGCCGGGTGACGGCATTGTTGAGATTTCCAAGGTGTCGTCCGTGTCATACACGTGTGCTGCTTCTTCTTTTTTAACCTAAAAACGCACGCCTCCCGCTGACGAGAGCTGCACGCGAATATTTTGCGGAGAGACTCTTAACTTCTTGCATTCCTAGAGAGTTGTAGTCATTCGTCGAAAGTTTGAATTCTCGACCGGGTCACACAAATGCATGAACACGATATCTTGACTGCTCATAAAAATCCCATGTCAATCGCAGGCCTCACGACAGGCCTTATGATTGACATCGATCACAGATCTTGCTGGCAGGTCATGAATGGAGTCAATTGCGACACTCATTCGCCGTTCGTGATTGGCTTAGTGAAATCAATCGCTTGCAAGTGTTATCATTCATTATCACTTTACAGCTCAAGAGCACCGATCGTGAGTCTCAATCCATGGCAGATCGTTCACGTCGATCGCGTGTGAAAAGCAAGAACTATGATTGAAATCGAGCACGGTTAGTCCGGAAGGTCAATGTCACCTGTCAATCGCGAACCTTCATTTAAAATTGATTCACTCGAATGAGCGGTGAGCGTGATTGAGGCCACCGAAATGACTGACTAGTCACTGCAATGAATTGCAAGACTGAATGCACATTCCGGAGGGAATAGTCGTCAAGACCACTATCCATCACTTATCTCCTACGTTCACGTCTTCCAATAAAATACATCGGTAATCTTTCTCAAACATTTTACAGAACGTTTCTTTTCATAGATTTTGTAAATAAGGAGTTCTGATTGGCGTGATAATTTCACCCCATAAACGATCCAACAGAATGAATAAAAGTTACAAATCCGAAGATAGGTCTACGGTAAGTCTCTCCCCACTCTCCTCAAAAGGTCTGCGTGGGTCACATAGTATTGTTGGCGAGGAGAAGTGACGTGTGCAAGGTCTCTCAATGTGGGGGGCCCCCGAACCAAGGATTTCATTTGTTTCATTATGTTAATCGATTTCTAAAAAATCTGTGTCGCAGCTGACAGTTCATCAGATAGCAACATAAAATAATATACTTGTCAAAATTTCACTTGAAAAGTCAGCCATTTATGTAGGTTAACAAAGAAATTATTTTTTGGATGGGAGAGGGGCCCGCAATTATTTTTTGTGGAGACTCCCAACAACCTAGGTACCCCGTTGCTACCGTTATCATAGCAATCATAAAACTGGTTTTCTGCAATCTCCATTCGTCTTTATTTCTTCGTGGGAATGTTTTCATTATCTGCTTTTTAAATTTATTTTATTGCATTTTTTTCCTATTTCCACTTTTGGCCGAAAATCATCCATTGTCATTTTCTGCATGTTGTGCCTTAAATGAGTGGGAATGAGTCTGACCCATCGCCCAATGAGTCTGGTCTTTCTACTTCCAGACTTCAACATTTTCTTTCTTCGTGAGACTTCTACGTCTCACTCACAGAACCTAAGACTTCTGCTTCAGTCGCCCCTTTTCTCTCTGAATGCCCCGGTTCCAAATATACCTTCATTTCATCCGCATGATATAATAAGATGCTCAAGGTGATTCAAGCATAACCTTTACTTCGCTCACAAGTGACTATTGATTAAACCACTATTTTTAGATTATCAATAACCAACACGCTCAAGTCAATACTTAATTTTCTCACCCTTCTTAGTGTTCGCTTTGCTTTCAATTTTGGTTTTAATAATACAGGTCTCAAATTTTCCCAAGTTCTGAGTTCCTTTCCCCAAGAGGTCGGATTTGTCAATGCATTAATAGCGTTAGTAAAACCCTCAAGGGAAAAATATTTCAATATCTATGGTAAGAAGTACCTACACTGTGAACTTTTATGTCCGAATATTGTAAGGAAAAGCTCTACTACCCCAAACTCCTAAACTTACCAGTTAAAAACTCCCATGGGTTGGACTTAAACTCGCATTAGTTAGATCTCTATCGAGCTCTTTTTCCATTCATCTTCCTCGTCTGCAACGCAACCGATTCCCAACAATTCTAAGAAATGGAAGTTGCTCCAAAGCATGTAGATATCCCACAGTAACTTATTCCTACTCTCTAACGGAAGGTTCGGTTGGCAGCTCTTTCATAAATCAAATCAAGGTTCGGCGAGTCAGAAAGTGACCCAATTAAAGTATCATTCAGGCCCTCTGATTTTTCGCAGCTGCTGCATATCACTAAGGGTATAGAATTTTTTTATGAATACGCATTAATGATGTGAAGGTAATTATCCATATATTAAGTGCCTTTGCATATTGAATACATTATAACCAACTAAAATGAGTGACATGTTAACTGATTGGGCATATTTAGCAAAACAACGGCAGTCGATGAACACCTACTTTAATGATATCTCAATTCTTCGCGTGCCAATTATAAAAATAAGCCATCTAATGGCCAATACAATGAAGCAATCGATTGGCTAACCCGGGAATTCGAAATAAACCAGAAATTAATGGGATTTGGGAATAAGTGGGCATTTTCCACGATTTAACTAATTAATGCAATAAGATATATCGCTCAAACGCCATTAAATGTCGATTTCCCGTTTCATTAGCAAAATGAAGTCGGTTGAGAGTGGGTTACGCGAGGAGACGATTTTTTTCTGTTATTCGTGACCAAAGATTGTCATGCGTTAGTTACTTACGCGAGGGCAAATCATGCGCGCATGTCTGTGGTATTTGTTCACGGGAACGGTATTTTGAGGAAGAGGCGATGGCGACACCCTGAGACACGATTACGCGACTCATGTGCTATGAGGCGCAACTCACCGCTCACATCGTGGTCTAGGGGATCGAGTTACGCGTTTAAACAAGGTTGAGCACACGGCAAATTAAATTTACTGCCTGGCCACAAAAAGAAACCGAATCCCAAATTAAAACGGGAATTTGCCCAATTTCCACTCCGGGGAAAAAAGGCGAGAATTTCGCCGGTCCATATGCGCTGGACACCCTGAGACACGATTGGCCACATCCCGAGGCGCGATAGCTTGCCGGAGATCATAAATTCATTCATAGAGATGGAACAGCTTACAGAGGAAGGCTTGCAGATGAATGACGAATAGCAGACGACGGAAGACATCTAAGAAAGGAGCTATGGGAGAATGAAGGGATTGGGAAATTTGAATTGGATACACGATTGGAGATTCCATACAGCGGGTTATACAATCACCAATCATGATGGTGATGATTATTACAATCTTACATATTAGAATTTGCCAGACTGCCTCGAGATGTGAGGGAGATGGCGCTGGCCTACTCTTTCAGGGCCGCGCTTTCTCCCATCCCTGGCGGACACAACGACTTCCATCGGCGAAGGAAGAAGAGCCGCCATCGCTTCCGGGCTCCTCCTTCGGAAAAGCCTTCCCGTGGCTCACTTCTTCCCGGAATTCTGCTCCCCCCGAATAGCGGAGGGCCGCCGAGTGCAAGGGAAAGGCGGCGCCTCCTCGGACCGCTCCTTTGGCAACCGCGCGGGGGTCCACTCCCCCCCCTAAAAAACCCCCCCGTGCCGCGAGGGGTTTTTAGAATGCGGTGGTCGCATCCGGATATTTAAAAATCGACGACGAATATCGGTGAAAACTTCGATATGGAGCGTAGTTCTGCACGGATCGCAAACTTGGTCGTTGAGGCAAGAGGATGAGCGGAGTAGATTGGAGTCTTTTGAGACGAGAGTGGGCGCGGTGAAGAAAGAAAAAAATGAAATCGCTGGAAAGGGAAACGAACGAAGAAGTTCTATGCATGATGAATGGGGATGTTCCGAAGGAGTTCTATGCATGATGAAAGGTTTCTGTTGAGAGACACGATGAGGGGATGGAAATTGGATGCAGTGCACACTGAGAGAGGGAGTCGAGTGGATTGTTGAAGATCGCAATATGAGGAGGCGAGAATGTTGGGTAAGAGAGGTAAGGGGGCGGGGAAATAAATATTTATGTTGTAACGAAGAAGGGAGGGCAGAAAGTATACGGAATTGAAGAGTTGGTTGACGGTTGGAAGACGGACGGACCCCTTGGCAGAGGGGATGTTTAGTGTCGTGTTAGGCAGGGTTTAGCAGAGGATGTTTGGCCCAGTGGGACCATCTCAAAAACCTTTTCGGGAAGAATACTATTCATGATAATAAAACAACAGACAAGTGAGGAAAGGTTGTAAATATATGCATATAAAAACCACTTACAAAATAATATCCTTCTTTTGTTTCCTTTCTCCCCCACCCAAGGGCACACTTCTTGGTGGTGGTCCCCTTTTTTTCCTCTGAGGGATAAGCTGAAAAGTTCACAAATATATTTCCCAAATAGTATCAGAGCGCTGGCAAATAAAATATGATTTACCTGAATGATGCCGGAAAAAATCGCATTTACCTGAATTTCCATGATAGAGGATAGTACCCTAGGATCCCCTTGCAAACTCCCTAGGACGCAGGATATAACGTAGATGGAGATGAATAACCTGATCACATGAAATCACACGCACCACGGAATGACACCATTAAACACAATCGGGCAAGGTCGCGAATGTGTCCAGAGGACCTGAAAACGTCTACTAGTGACGAAATCCACAATTATAGAGTAGGAGGTGTTCGCGGTTCATAGAAATATTGATCGTGTCTCCATGTTATTCAGATATAAATCACAAAGCACAGAAGAAGTTTAACTCGGCGACCAAATACCCCATTGTGACAGAGACGTCTGTCGAAAGACTTGACTTCAAAGAAGAACAAGGCAATAGAAATAAACCTTCTTCATGGTTAGGATACATAGGTACACGTGGAGAAAGTAAAAATAGTTTGGAAGAACTGAAGGGAGAAGGCCAACAAGAAGGGAAAACACATGATGGAGAAATATGGAAACACGGAGGAGAGTACTCGAGTAAAAATAAGGAATTTAAGATTGAGGATTGGAAAACAACCTATTTTTCGTAATAATAGAAATTAAGAAATTAAATTTGCAATGCTCTGCGGCAAGAGCAGAAGGCATAAGACAGCTTCCTGAGAGAATTAAATGAAGAATAATGAAAAAACTGTCCGCACTGCTAAAGGAGTAGCCTTGACTGCGAATTTAAATGACATGATGATAAATAATGGGAAGGAAGAATTTCAAAACTTATATACCTATCGAGTTTACTTCTCTAAGGATGTAACATGCACGATGCAGAAGATTAGAAGTAATGGAAAGAAGGCAAAAGTAAAATGAATATAAAATAAATGTAGAAGTACATCAGGGAGGAGCAGGCTATTCAGAAGTTCAGCTCTATTTAAGCTTGGAGAATTTTAGGCGACGAATAAACAGTTAAAAAAAGAAATGGTTAAAATAAATAAGTCAAAGAATCAAAAATGGAGTGTGCCCTTTTTCTTTCCGACAGCATGACGCAATGCATCCCACGATCCTCTCGGTCACATCTTGTCACGGCGCGTCACGCACTCCACGCATGGTCGGCCCACCCACGCACGGCAGGCACAGGGGAGAGGGGAGGGTGGGGAGAAAGGACTCGATTACGAGATGACCCGATGTTCGCAACAACCAAATTCCAAATGTCAGCAAGTCTAACTTCTTTCCGCGACAAGTCACTCTCACTGCGCTTAACAATGTTTTCAATCGACAACTGCGTAACACGATTTGAAAGCAATGGGGCTCATTTCACTTCGATTCTATATCGGTTTAGATTGAGGAAATCGAGTAATTCTGCAAGCGACATAGGAAAGCAATACTCTTTTTGAATTCCAATTTTTGTTGGTGTTAGCACGATGCTATAGCGAAATCTTTGTAAATCTATTTGCCTTTGATAAGCCTAAACATTTCTAATTTCTAAATCAAAAAACCTATTCTTAAGATAAAAATGGAATCAAATACCTTAGCGAACTTCTAACCAGACCGTACTACTCATAGTTCCTGCGTCACACCTACCAAATGAGTAAGGAAATACATACCATTAAATATTCCTATTGTGATCCCCTTTTCGCTCTGAAAGGAGAGTGCCCAGGACCAACCTCTTCGCACGTCTTCCGTTGCCCTTTCACTCCATTCGACTGAGAACTACACCAAATAATCCTTTCCCAACACCCGCACCGAAATCGATATTTTCTGGGGAATACCGATGTTTAGGGACTCCCATAGTAAGCACTGTATTTGGTGGGCATCCAAGGACGAGAGACAAATGTCCTCATAGACCCTCGGCGGGAATACCACGGACCGGTCCATGGCTGAATCGCTGAATTTATAGGGAAAAATATATTTTCAATATAGCTTATAGACTTATAGCATCCACCCTGGGGTATAATTTATCGAAATATTTGAGAAACGAGGCGATATATCACCCGCAGAGAACAGTTCTGAGTACTAGGGAGAAGAATCGATGTTTGGTCGGAATCATGGTTAGAATAGGTACTGTTTCACAGGACAGTAAACTCAATAATATCCTTCCAATGCACATTGTATTGTTTAAAATTGAAACGGTAAATGAAATATTGATCGTGCCATTTACTCCATGTGATTTAGATGTACATCACATAGCACATAAGAAATTTAACTCGGCTACCAAATGCTCCATTGCGACAGAGACGTCGTCTGTCGAAAGACACTTACTTGACTTCCGCATTAAGAACCAAGCAATAGAAACAACCCTTCGTCATGGTTAGGATAGGGGAGTAACCCCTGCTCTCGGATTATGTTAACTCGGTTCAGGTATACTTCATTGAATCAAAGATATCGGTCGCAAGATGCTGACATCATGATTCAAAACAAAGTAATCACAAAGACACAATGGTCATTCCTGCTCTCTATTTAAAAGACTTCAGCTGGTCAGTATTGTTCGAGGAATTGTCTTATATAGGTTAAGAATCATTAAGAATTATTTTATGAGAGGGAGAATATCATTGAAGGTATGTACTTTAAATGTATTTGTATATTAACAGGTGTAATTTTAGGCCAATTTGTAGAGACATAATTTTGTTGGAAATTTTAATAATTCGAACTTTCTCAGAATTCCAACGTGCGATCACTCGGAGAAAAATCTTGTAAGTAGACTAATTCATCTCGTGTACCTAATCCAGGGTTAAAATTCATATTTTCCTAACGGTTGATAAACAGCATTGAGTGATTGTTTTCTTAACTACTCTCAAGTGCTCCATGTGGAGAATATTGGTAGAGAAGTGTGGACTATAATTTCTTATGAATTTGTGGAAAGTACTCTTATGTTGACTTTTGCAATTTCATATTTTTAAGTTGCTAAACTAAATAACAAAATCGGCATAAGTTTTCAAGTCGCATTACGAGATTTCTTAGTAATCATTCGATTAATAATTTTTATGTAACTATAAATTGACGAAACCTGCCTGATCTCTAGACTTCCACCCAAAACGTAAAAAATATGTACGACATTTTCAATAACCGATGAGAAAACACTATTAGTTAAAAAAATTAAAATAATGCATACATATCACGAATTTAAGAAATAACCAGCTGAGGGCAATAATCCGCATGTCCAGAAAGAGGATTGCAATTGACATTGTATGCATTATTTAGTTTATACATTTTATTCAATCAATGTAAAATTTAGTGATAAATCCACCACAAGTTGATCAGGTGTGATCATTTGAGACACACGACTTTTCGACTCCGCGACTCCTCAGCCTCTTGAAAATACAAATATCCACCCCGAGGTGGATTTCGCTGTTTATTCGAATTATTTGCTCAAACAATTCTTCGGTCGATATACAAAAATACCACAATGCAATTCGGAGGTTCCAATGTGCCATTCCACGAACAATGACGGCGTTTTCTCCCAATAGCAACGACTTTAATTACTAATTCTGTTGATGTTTTTTATTGGTTACACATTTCCGATTCTGTGGTTATTTCTAGTAAGAATTCGTATTCTCTCGCGGATCGCCGCAACACGCATATTCTGCTTATTGACATTCGCACCCATGTCATCGATCGATATATCGCCGCTCGATACGTTCCCCCGAGGTAGAGAATCACGGGGAAGGGGGATTCTAATTCCAAGGGCTGAAAAAGTCACGGGGGATGGTGAGTCGTGTGGGTCGAATTGCCGTACGTGGGCTGGTTTGTCATATGGGGTAGGAA
The DNA here is from genome assembly GCA_002093875.1 of Calopteryx splendens. Taxonomy (NCBI): domain Eukaryota; kingdom Metazoa; phylum Arthropoda; class Insecta; order Odonata; family Calopterygidae; genus Calopteryx; species Calopteryx splendens. Next base: position 167,031 of record LYUA01000149.1, read on the forward strand.
CGAGGGCGCTGGGGGTGGGGTGG
>LYUA01000149.1:222515-236083 GCA_002093875.1 Calopteryx splendens
TGTGGAAAAATGAAGTTGTTTTGTCTTTCAATGATGAATCGTTTCCATCAAATAACGGCCGAAGCCATCAACTAAATATACAGCGAATAGCTTTTAGGGTAGAAGGAACGGGACACGCGAATAAAAGTATGAAATTGGCGGAACCAAACTGAAGAGAACTGAAGAAGTTAAGAACTTAAGGCTCACACTCACTCCAAACCTTTCGCGGGGGAACACACGTTAGGAGAATATGCGGGGCTGTCATGAAGAAACTAGGGTTTATCAGACGGGTCCTAGGTACGTGAAATGAAAAAGTAAAAGAGAAATGCTATATCGCAATAGTCTTGGCCACATTTAGAGGATGGATCGAGAATTTGGGATCCATCGGAAAATAATTAATTAAGGAATTAGATAAAGTTCAACGGAGATCCGCTAGGCATGTAAAAATTTGTTATGGGGGACGTGTAAGCTTGACGGGGTTGTTAGATAAACTAGGATGGGATTCACTACAAGATAGGTGATAACAAGCGAGGCTAAGACTTTTACAAAGGTATAGGTCAGTCGTGAGTCTCCCTTGTTAGCTCCTAAGTCAGTTACCCTTGATGTGCTGTGCTTGCATGTGGACGCTTAAGGTATTGTGTATTTCTATTGCGTGAGTCCCTTTATGGGGTGCATGACCCCTTTGAGTAGTGTTGTTCGTTTAGTGCATGTCTGGCGTGAACAAGTGTATTAAGGAGATATAGATATATAGATATTACCTACATTCTCCAAACGCAATCTCGAAACAAGAGTCGTAACAATGTTCGGTCAATAAAATTTGAAGCGGAATTTACAAAGATATTTTAATTTCAAAAATGAACAAAATTTTCAAAGAAACTGCGGGAAATGCCGCGACAGTAACTTTGACGGAGTAACGGACAGTAACTTTTTCGCATAAGAACAAAATTTTCTATAATATAGCGCCTGGGTCCTTAAATTTCATATGTCTAATCTGCTACTTACTTCACCTCCATCAATTAATGAACGCCCTTTCCGTCAGTTCCGACATGCCTGCGGTGCCTTCTATGCACCGATGGTAATGAGAAATAACTCCTTTCCTTCGCACATCCGATTATTACAAATCCCCCCTGAATACAATTGACAACACCACCACAGTAATCACCCCGATGATTGGGTTTAATAGGTGAATGTACATCCCACCTGGTGCTAAGATTAAAGGCGCGTGAAATCCACACATTAACGGGGTAATGAGCAGAGGGGACAGTTCCTTACCCTGTGACAACATTCCTAGTGATCGGGTATCGAGAAAATCACAGCTTGCATTTTTACTCGATGGTGTCTCCGTAGGCATCGCCCGGTTATTGCTTTGGTCCAGGGCTTCCTCCCTGATAAGTGGCCGGACTCTCCCAACGGGTTAACTGCGCCGCCCCTAAATGCAATCAAGACCAGCATGTGGGCCCCGCATATTCTTTTAAAATAGCCTGGGACCAAAGGGAGAAGGACTACCCCTGCTGGAATGCCCGCTTTCCCTCGCCTTAATCAGGGGCTCCCAAGTATCTACCGGGGTCTCTCGATTTTACATCGGGGGAGTGAGAAATGTGAGACCGCAAACGTAATGTGTGCTTTTATATCATTGGTTGACATTCTATTTACAACGTTGTAGAGCATGTAATTGAAGACACTCCGCGACCTCACATAGTAATAGATCTTACAATGTCACGCTTTGCGATAAAATACTTAAAACGTAGTTGAAACAATCAGGATAGGCCTTCCGATCCAGTCCGATGCCATCAATGGCTGCCACTATTTTCGTTACTCAAATCGACAATCAATGGACGGGGCAATCTTTGCTTAATTCGAGGTCAGAGAAGTGTTAAAGTTCTCGCTAACCCCAGCCCCACCTTGCCTAGAAGGTAAGAGCTTCTCCTATCCAGGAGTACCCTGCCGTTCCATTCGACATTAGTTCGTTGCTATATTCATCTCTTTGCTATTATATTGGTAACCTATAAATGACGCAAATTGTATATACTATTCCTAATGCAAACATATATGGGTTGCATGTGATTGCGGTCAATAATTTTAGGGGTTGCGTGAAGAGAAAAAGGTTGGGAACCCCTACTCTAATGGATTCGTCCGATTCGACCTTTAGTAAATAAAACTCTTCGGTTTAATTGAACGTGCGCAATTTCTTGCAGCCTTCGCGATACAGAGGGGGAAACGCATCGAAAGTGTCCATTTCTAGAGAATGAGCTAGAGATGCTCGACCTCGGAAAAGAGAAAAGTCGTTTAGATAGAAATTCAACTGAAAACAATTCGATTTTTCCGAAGGTTATTACAGAACAATAGTTCCGGGATAACAGGCAGAAATCGATCGAACCAAGATTATAGCCTTCAGAAGGAATAAAGAAAAGAGGAATAAAATAAAACTGGGAATGATAATACGAAGTGAATGCGTTTAACTACCAGGGAAGTAAAGTCATAAATGATCGACGAAGCTATAAAGAGATATTGAAGAGAATTCACCAGGTCATAATTGCATTCAATAAGATGAAAAACCTACTTACCTTGAAGAATATTAAGTTAAAGGTGAGGAAGGGGCTCTTAAAGGTCTACGTGTGAAGAATTTATTTCTGAGTGGACTGGATCTTGTACAATAGGAAACGGAAAGCTTGAAGCATTTGAAGCTTGGTGCTTGCTGAAGAAGTAAAATAATGTAGGAGTATTTCGAAGGGGCGGGCGAAAGACGAGAAGTTTCTTAAAGCGACTAAAAAGAAGAGCCCAACTAATAGGACACAAACTAGATGGACTAATGAAGAGAGCACCTAATTGAAGGAAGAACCGAAGGAAATAATCAGAGGGGAAGGCCTCGTCTGGAGCAGATCTTGGAAGAACTGTTTTGTGAACTTGGAATTCAAGAGGAAAGCGGAGAGGAGTGGAGAGCTGCTGCTAAACAGGATATGGTGGACTGTTAACCTGAAAACAGGAAGATATAAAATAATTTTTAACCTGTTTCAGGGGTGTATTTTTATAATTTTATGCGATTAGCTAAAGGTCCTGATTAACTGATGGGATCCTTACAATTACCTCTTTGGTGGTACACGTTAACCTATGTACCCTGTACTTTTGTGAAAGTCTCATTGTCAGTTTAACTTCCTTTCTTTCCAGATATACTTGCTCTTCGTAGCAATTTATCATCCAGCGAACTCTTTGAATCTTTTTCCTTAATTAGCACTTTCTACACCTGCCACACCATCCAAATTTGGCTCACGAATGTTCCATTTACGCCATGTGGTGCAATGAATTATTTATGAGGAGCAAAAAGAAAGGAAAATACAATGGATGGACACAGAATAATAACCGAGAAACAGTGGTATAACTTTATTCGCGTTTTCATCGAAATGGTACCTATTAGAAAAATAAAGAAGATAGAGATACAATTAATTTATTCGTACACGAAAATTATCAGTTTTAATTCCTAGACGGCAACTCCATGATAAGAAAAAAATAAAGGCCGTAAACGAAAGTGCGGAATTATATCTAACAATAAGTGTATTATATTAACGTGCATCATGAGAACCCCGGTCTCCTCACACCTCCTGAGCATTCAACATTTTCCCAATTTCGTCATCAGTATTTCAATCTGAAGAATGATCGAAACTACAGATTTCCCCTTCCTCGTATTTTGAAAACTCCCACTTGAATACGCCCCCTAAATTAGATCTTCCCCTCTCCTTCACTTGGCCTCTGGTGGCCACACTAATGCATCGGGCCTTCCGGACGCCAACTGAATAGCCGCAGAGAAATCACACCTAATGAAAACTCAACAAAGGAACGACTGCAGAAGCGACTCAGTCCTGAAAAGGAGAGAGAAGAGACGCAGCCAATTCGCGATTCAGGAAAAGACAAACGAACTCGAAGGAGTGAAATCAATATCATAAGCCAACATCCCTTTAATCGCCAAAATCACCGAAAAGTTTGCCCGAGTCCTGAGGAAGCATGACTTCGGCACTAGTTACCACTGCCTGACGAAGATAGCCAACATTATGATGACGCCAAAGGAAAAAAAACCCGCAAAGTGTATACGAAGGAGTATACCGATTGCCATGCTCATGCGGAGAATCTTAAATCGGTGAAACCTGTAGATCAATGGCTGTCCGAATGAAAGAACACCGGAGTGCTACCGAGAAAAAAAAGAGTACAGCTTAGACGGAGCGTTCGAGCGAACTAGGGCACGAGATAAATTTTGAAGAAAGGAGATTAATAGCCAAAGAGAAGCGATACTTTCCCAGATAGATATGAGGGAGGGAGTCGAAACTGTAAAAACGCCAGAAAACTTCAAACGAGAAGACGGGTATCCACTGCATAATTCGTGGAAAAGAACTATTCAGCGATCAGTTTGAGTTTTAATTCACACAAATGCACTTCTACTTCCCTTTCTTTTATTTTTTGTTACACGTTACTGCTGAAAAAACAGTACCATGTAAATGATATATTAGTTAATATCCGAAGATGCTACGGCCTATACCAGGTTGCCCCAGGGACGTTACACAATTTATAACCATGTAACACTACTAATATGTTGCTTGTGGCAATAAACCTGTCGGGTAAACTGAATACGGAGAATACCACTAGAAGAAGAGAAGGACCCACCAAGAAAATATATTCATTCAGAAGTTAGGTCAGGGCCGCCTCACGGTCTGGCCTAATTATTTCATTTCTAAGCTGGATGATATTTTTTATCAGTGGAACAAAAATACAACTTTTGCTCGTACTTTTTTCGCGATTTTAAACACGTGAGCGACGTCGCTGCTATCAATGATATTCCGTGCACAAGTCTGTGAGGAGTAAATATTAGAGATTCAGATGAGAAATTGAATTATAGACTGGGAAGACCTTTCCACCACCCCCCTCAGGGAATCGATCCCGTGCCCTCAAAGTGGGTCGGTAAGCTGACCCGCTCTCGCTTCTCACCCTCAAGAAAATGTGGGAGAGAGCAAAGCCTTGTAAATATATTACGCACGGCAGGAACATAAGTGCACAAAGTGAGGTCGCTTACCAGCCATCCCCTTGGAGCAGGTAGGGAGAAATTTTCTGAATGAAAAATTCAAGGCATTGGAGGTTTACGACTTTAGGGGAAAAAATGCTTTCAAATGGACGCCGGGCACGGGGCTTCCCTCAAACCCCTTAATGATTACAGCCCATCTAAAATTTCACGTTTACTCAATGATGAAAAATATGATGAAAAAATTGCCAATAAATAAAATTTCTGTTTTAATTACCATCTCCCATGAATATGAATGAATTTAATGGCCTTGGCGCTAGTTAATTAATGTAATGATACTCCATAGCCCGAAGAACTCCAAAATTATGAGCAGAAGCAGAGTACTTGAATACTTACGGAGAGAATACATGCACCGTATGAGAATACGGATGACCGAGAAAATTGGTCGAGGAATGGTATCGCATATGTATTTACTACACTTGTGAACTTCGATGCATGCATAAGAACTTTGGACGCCAAAGGAAACGCCACGCCTATTCACCGCTGCTTTCCAACACCTAAGAGCATCGCAGGAATAGAGTTAGAGCAATCATGGGTCCATTACTTTAATATTTTAATGTTGCCCTCACAGGTGAAAACGGGGGACATTTTAGGACCACGGAGTACATACATTTGAGGAAGTCTTAGTATTTTGAACTCATTTTGAGAAAATAATGTAAAAACGATATAAAAATGAAAGTCTCCCAAAAAAGTTTCATAATTATCATGGATTATCAATCCAGTTTATTCAAGTTCCACAACCTCTGCTTCCTTCCAATTCCTTCACAGGAAAGGTGATTGCACCCACATTTTCTTTTTGCCTATTTTCATCCCACACCTTACTTTCTAGGCGATAATCTTCACTAGTCTCCCGATTAGAGGATGGTTTTTGATGGACTCATAAAACTATTACCCAATAGGTATGTGCATATTAGTGCATACATTACCACCATTTTCAGCTTCAAAAGCTTTCAAAATCCCTCAATTCCATCCATAGTGCTTACTCTATTCTTCCTCCTACCACGCTTACCCAAATATTTTCCATTCTATTATAGTCTTCAACACCCCGATCACCTCTCATTGTCTTCTCCACCCTCCTTCCATGTCTTCCTAAAATCTATCCCAACAACCTTCTCTCGTCCTCTATAACATGCATAGTATTCCTTCCTTTAAAATTACATGGAATTTCTACACATTCGCTGTTGAATTCGAATGAATTATTTTCGTCATATTAGACGATTTCTCATATTCCCTATTCTCAATAGTTATAGTTTCTTTACACCGTTAATCATTTCGGCTAATAGGAGGGGTCATGGCCCAACATATCTGCTTCGCTCGGGTGGCGTGCTAATAACGCGGAAATGTAAGCGAGTTGCGCCATTTTCCTTGCAGAATTCTATGGGAAATTATGTTCCGCGACATGCATGAAAAACTTTTTCGAATGTAAAAATTTGACCTTTTTAACCGATATTCGCATTCGCTCAACCGCAACTCGGGAGGAGGGCGAAGGGAGGCAGAGAGAGAGAGAGAACAAGGTTCAGACTTCCGTTTTGAAATTAAATTCAGCCGCATTCATTGAAACAAAAGGGAACTTGCTCATCTGCTCCCGTCGACCTTCTACTGCTTACATATGCATTTAATCCAGGCTACAACATTCAGCCACAACACTTTCATTAAAAAAAAAAGAACTGACGAAAAGGGCAGGGGCGACCGCGTTGGCGTAGCAGAAACACAGCACCCTGAAAGAAAACAGCCTCGTCGGATACATTCGGGAAAAGAGCTATTTTGAGAATGAACACATTTTTGAACATTTTAATGAGATAAGAGAAGCGGAAAGGAATTATATTAGAGTCGTGCACACCACGAGCTCGTTTCGATGAGCATTTACACTTTAGGAGGCACTGCTAGAATATCTCGAAAAAGTACGCGCGTGGTTTTTTATGAGACGAGCGTAAAAATACCAGGCGTCGAAATGGTGCATTTTAATGGGGCCATGCATGGCCAAGGCATTGTTAAGGCGTTGCTATATAATTATTTACTAATATAAGGCATGAAAAAAAAAGTTTTGTTGGTTGTAAAATGTTCAATCCACAAAATCGTTTGACATCGATATTCCTAAAAAACATTCCTTTCGAATCGACCAGAAGTCCCGGAGCAAGGGACGGTTAGGGAAACGGAAGGCAGAGAATGATTAGAAAAGGGATTGCAGGGAAGAAAGAAGGGCTCGGAGACAAATCACAAACTGTTTACTACAGTCTTAGTTATTCGGCAATGACTATTTGGTATGTCGGGGACTGTCACGAGCATCGCAATATCGAACAGATCGTCCAAATAGTAAATCGAATCAATCGTTCAAATCGAATGTCAACTATAATGCATATCGCCTACATTGCATAGTGAATACACCACCAGATGGATTTCATCTCCTACACATCTTTATGCCAACGATATCGGTCTTTTCGTCGCACTCAATTATAATCGACCCTTTATATAAGTAAGTATATCTGCTACTAATAATAAATCACATCGAGGAGGTCGATATGAAGAAACAATATAGACATTGCGTCTGCATATAGTCACAGCACACAGTCATAGGTGCATGCACCCCTATGGTCCCGAACCTAACGCCTGAAGTGACGCATTATGGGACAATGTTCAGGGTTATCTCACAGACTCGCTGCAAGCCTCAATGGGTGCATTATGGGAAGGTCTACAAGTCGGGGAGGGTGCAACGAGACGCCGTCCCTCGCCCCCCCCCCCAGACGTCATCTTGATGTCATATGTTTCGAGTGTAACATGAGGACGTGCCCACCCCCCCTTCGCCTACCCCCGCCCCCCTCNCCCCCGCCCCCCTCCCCAGGGGCGTCGCCCGCGCCTTTCGCGCCCTCTTCCTGCCACTCGCTTGCCCCCCCTTCCCATGGTGGGACCTCCCTCCCTCTCACGCCGATTAAGTGCCGTGCATGAATATGCCAACCTCCAGCTCCCCCCCTCTTTCCTTCCTGGAATTCTCAGTGATCGCAGCCTTCGCGTGTCTGCGCCTTCGTCTCCCTCGAGTAGCTATGATGTGCAAGTGGCGAAAGCAAGATCATTCCGGGCGCGTTCCAGGAAAACGAAAGGAAGAACGAAAGACTCTTCTGGCGTATGGATATGCGACGCCCGCCTTTGGCCTGCTTCGCGCTCAAAATGTTCGTTTGCTCCAAAGTTTGTCATCATATATCCACAGAAAGCGAGGAATGCCTGTAAATAAATTATCCTGCAAAGTGGCGTAATAATTTTGTTCAAATGGGGTGAATCTACAATTTACGGGTGCGTGAAAGCGATTTGGCAAGACTTCGAGAAAACTCATGCAGGATGTTGGAATTCGCTAAGAATCCCTTTGTTTTTGTTTAACAAATAAATAGAGGAATGTCGTCATTGGGAGGCTGGTGAATACTTGTTTCCTGATCATTCATTTCTGCTTCGTTGCCATTCTTAAGTTTTCTCTGATTTGTCATACATTAATTAAATCTAAATTATTTTGGCGTATTATTGAACTCTGGAATTAACATAGAAAAATATTAATACCTTGTGGGCAATAAATATTAACTCTCGGCCACTCTTTACCGAGCAAACCTCAGCCCCTTTGGTGCTAACGAATAAAATACTTAATTTCCATTATTTGAAAAGCAAACTTTAATGCAAAAATATACTGGAAATTTATGAACGACTAAAGATAAACATAATTGAAGCAAGGAAATCACGTAACTGAATAATTCACCACTTTATTTAATCCCACCCATATTTCGTCCCATGGCACTTATTAGCTCTATATTATATGAAAAGGCTCGATGTTTACTTTTATTGCCCGATTTCAGTTGAATTTGATATCGAGCCATGCTAAACGCAACGCTTTTACAATCTATAAAAGACTAATCTGTGATATTCATCTTGACTAACATTTCAAAATGGCTTTGGAGCATAGGCCACCAATCAGCGACCAGATGGGAATGTTAAGGCCTCGATCAACACTCAATTCCCCAACCGTTGCTGTCGTTGTGTGACGTCCGCAAAACACCGTCGCAAAACACGCGACCTTGAGGAGGTGAGGACATTAACCCAGCATTAGAGCATGCCGAAACCTCAGGCTATTTACAGAAATAAAATAATCATTTTCCCAATCATATGCCTTTTTAAGCAGTTTTACCAAAATAAGGAATATATTTCCACATTTTGTTATGATTAAAAGGATAACTGACGATAAAAGAACTATATATGCTTTATCATTTTTTTCAGCAGAATAAAATGAAAACACTGTCACGTACTAAAAGGATTCTCAATGTGTGCTTACCTCTACTGCCAATGCTGGAGGAATTTTCATTTATTTCCTGAATAATTCTCAATTATTTGGAAATTAAGTATCAAGGGCTTTGACTATTTGTCCCTCATTTGCTCGTTGGTCCCCCTTTGAAAGGGATTTCCCCCGCACCCTGAGAAAGGCGTGGGGCGCCAATCGATTCCTTCGGGGAGGGGTGGGGACGGTCCTTGGGTGGGGGTCGCGTTCCTTTTTGCAATTGACGAGGCACGAGGGCCTGTGCAAACGGCGAGGGCCAATTGACGCTCAACGTCCTTCTTTTCATGTTTATTAACGTCGAGAAAAAGCAGTTTTCAAGTTTGTTTTGCAGTTAACTGCCGAGTCGCTCGAAATTAGGTATAATGGTTTTAGCATGATGAGCAAACAGAATGTAATAAACCGGAGGGAAAGACATTCGCGTCCCAATAAGTCATCGTTATTCCAATAAATATTTCGAACTTACGCATGTAGCACTTCTAGGAGTGCGGACAATTTTGTCAATGAGAAGGCAATTATTAGATAATTCATGTGAATATTTGTGTTTTTCTGGGTATCAAAATTTGCAAACCATTGCCGAGTTATGGGAAATTATGAGTTATGAGGAGGGATTTGTTGGGGAAGGGTGTCCGCCCCAGTATCTAATATTAATCGATTGGTTGTTACCTCCTCAACGGACGCCTCAATAGGGAAACTAAACCAGTCTCCAACCCAAATGGTGGTTCTGAAAATGAAGGCGGAGCTCGTGAGGTACTCCCTGTTTCCGCATGAGAAATTCATATATTCACGGACGAGGAGGCCCATATAGTAAAAAGTAGTTCCTTTCCTGTGTCGCCCATGGCTTCCCACGCCTTTGGACTTTTCGTGTGGGATGTCTAAAGGGACTGACTGGGGATGTCACCCTCCGCTTCAACAGCCTAACGCTCTGCTCACAGGATGCCAGCCAAAGTACGTTTTATTGCTCGCATTATGAAATAATAAGCACCAAGTCTACCGATCAGAGTTAGATTTTTGCTGATATCAGATAAACACCGTGATGAACAATGCCGTGATTCCCTTAGGAATCTGCCAATTACTGTTTTTACACTACTATGTACCTACCGTAACCACTTCAATTAATAGACCAGGAATATTGGACGGTATGAAGTAAGGTAGTAAGGGTAGAGGGCGCGAATCGGACCACAAAAAGGGAGGTCAGCGAATTCACCATCCGGATATGTGACAATATTTTTAAGCTTTTACCTCGGAAACGCTTCTTGTTTTTTTAATTTTGTGCATCATCTTCAGCCAGATTGCCTTCAAGAGAAAGGAGGATTTCATGATGTGACTGCAGTGTCCCATACGCCCGAGGTCTGGCGGGTGAATTATATCACACGAGAGGATGAATGGGACCAATATAATATGTTACTTGGTCAATTTATTCTGTATGAGGCTATATTTCACATTAGTTACAATAATATAGGATATTCTGCGAGGCTTTTGGAGAGTCTTGTATTCAAGCTCATTCACGTTCAACCCGGCGTACTAATTTTTTTACATACCGTAGGGTAGAAGGCGAAAAATATTGTGTATCGGGCGGCGGCTTAATAATTATAATTTTGTCATACCTGACGGGTGATGAGCCATTTTTGATCACAAGCAAACGGCTCCTATAAAATATTACATATGAATCTATGGACGAATTGACCCGCCGTTGGGTCACGCCGCCATGTCACGAAGGCGATAGTGACCTACCAGAGATGCACGTCGGGTTGAGCGTGTTAAAAAATTAATTAAACGCATTTATCACAAATTAAAGCTCTCACCTTCTCTCGCACCTATGCACTGTCCACAAAAGCCATTTCATACACCTAATAAAATCCCCTATCATTGGCTAAGCAAAGATAAGAGAGCGATAACGCTGCATTCATAGAAAAATAAAAGTCTTAAGTATGTGAAGCATTTAGGATTATGATGCATCGTCGAAGGAATTCCGCTGGCTTGAAAATGATTTAGCCATTCTAAGAAATGCTCTTCATTTATCAACCTTGAATCGGAAAGGCAAACTTTTGATCCCGACGAAAATCATTCTTCCGTCTCGTATGGAATGTTTTCCCGATAAAAATTTCCTTTGGTGGTATGTAGCTCCCGCTTTCATGCCGGGATGCAACGATTGTCACAAGATCTCATGTTTCTATCGATACCATTGTTTTATTGCTATCTTCGACCTTGTTCTTGAGTAAAATGTTTTTTTAAGTTTAGGGATCATTCTTTAGGCAACCCGTTTCCTCTATGTTATAGGTATATAAGATGAGGCTTATTCAAAACTCTATCCTCGGTCACCGAAAGGGTTAAATTTTAAAATACAATCGTGAACATCTTCCCTGTTTAAACCCATAGCTCGAACCAGTGACAAAACCCTCGGGATTCCCATGATTTTTAGAATGTTCTTGGTATAAAACTAAGACACCAATCCTTTCCTCATCTTTTTTATGTTGGAAGTTGTTTTTTATATAATTTTCAAGCAGTCCTCATTACGTCATCCAAGGTCAATCCAAAGCCAACGACACACACTCTTATAACTCTTCACACAAAAGTTTCCTCCGGTTACGCTGTGATGACAGTTTTCTCCCATCTTGGTTTGAATTCGTCATTCATCTCTAACTCTCGTAAGATAGAGGCGCGTTCTGTGACACGCATATGCTCCTGCCCTCTCTTAATCCTTTCAGCGCCTCCCTTATGTCGTCTTCTGTCCACGTCTGCTCGGTTTTTTGCTCATCTTTTTGTAAAAGGTACATTATTATCCGTACGTTGGAATTGTCACCGACATGAAACCTTTTTAATTTTTCGATTAAAAAAATTATATTAGACATCCTGATTCAATTTAAAGGAATCCCATCCCCTAATAAGTTTTCAAACTTTTCAATAGCCCGGTAAAAATATTAATGTTCTAGCAAACTCTCACATGCACTACATCAGCGATAACTTATGCTTTTATGATTTTTGAAAACACTGAAAGTTGAGTAATGTAGCACTGACATGCAGGAAAAAAAGGTATGAAGTTAAGGAAAAATACCCAATTTTCGACCCGCCTCGTATCAAAAAGTATCAAAGTAACTATCACTACAACAACTAAGTATCAAAAATGAAATGCTACCAAAATGGCCTCGTTGCGAGTCTCCCAGAAAAATAAGGTTTACAGGGAAATTTCGTACGTGACGCTTCCAGTCTCAGGCAACAGCGCTTCGGAATTAGGCTCATTTTTTGAAAATCGTTCCTGTTCACCCGCTTTTTCTATCTGATTCGTCCCCCCTCCCCCAGTTACCCTAGTCTATTAAAATGGCAGGAAAATGAAGTTGCTGCTAGTATATCACAAAGGATTGTACACATATATAAGACAGTAATGAGTTTTCAATATTTCCCATGCTCAAAACTCAGATTTATAGTTTCATGCTTCTCGCTTTTGTCCTTAACCCCAGAATCCCCCCAAAAAAAGGAAATTTCCTCTGAAACCCCTTCATTTTTCATGACTCCAGGCATTATTTCTCATGTTTCTTACAAAAATAGGGTGAATCCTTCCTACTTTCACATCCAAAGTACCTTTTTGCAAAATATAAGTAAAACTATGTCTAATACTATTTATCTATCCAGGGAACCCTTGCCAAAAATTCAATTTCATACAATTCGTTACACAAATAAAATAAGACGCAAGAAATATGAAATGAAGACGTGTGCAGACGAGGAGGAAAGGACGATATGGAAACTGGAATGTGAGGAACGGGAGAGCCAGATGGGCCGGGGCGCGCACACCTTGAGGAATGGGTTTCAGTGTGGAGCACCACGGAGGGGAAGGAAGGCACCAGAGGCCGAGGGGAGGGATGCTGTAGGGATGCATAAGAGCGGCAGGGGGAGTTGGCGATGGAGAGGGGGAAGACCGGCTTCGGGGTCGAACAATCTAATCTTCGGATTGAAATCCCAAACGATGATCATTTCATGATCGATATCCACGTTATATCCGCCGAATTTCCCCTTTCGGTGGAAACGCATTATGTTCTGCCGCTGAGAAATCATGGAACAAGCCAATCAGAAAGAGCTCGGACGATTTTCTCGTTTCAGCGCAATTTGCCGCGACATTTCAGCTCGTGGGCAACCGCTAACAACAACGCCATCGCATGAAACACGGAGCGGTTGAGACTCTTTTGGGACCAAAATGCGCACGTGGTGATGCCGGGGGGGCGGAGG
>LYUA01000150.1:15763-32598 GCA_002093875.1 Calopteryx splendens
TACGGCGGCGCGTGCAGCTTCACGTGGAACGCACCCGCTCCACCTGTTGCCAGGAGAACGAAAAGACGAACGATTTGAAGACAGGCACATTTATCCATTAAACGAGAGCGCGAGGGATGGAGACCACGAATCCTCTGATCCCATATTATGGCGCAATAATGAGCAGAGCAATTAGGGTGATGTCGGAGAGAAAGCCTGGAAATTATGTGGCAAGGGTCGGTAGGGAATCTGAGAGAACTTTTGTTTGCTATGCCGGGGGTAGGGGATTGCCGATTCAAGTTTACGTAACGTTCGGCGAACTAATGAAAGGGGGGGGGGTAGGTTTGTCCCACATGTACCCCAAAAACGCCAAAGTATTGGCGACAGACGAAGACATAAAGGGACCTATTGCCAGTCTAGTAGGTTAGAAGCGGTGATGAACTGGCGGAGTCATGCAGTAGAGTAACTAGTACTGTGCGATATTCTTATGGTCGTATACTATATGTACGATATCCCGATACTCGAAAGCTGTGGAGGAAGATCAGTGACGGTAAATGTTGATTGATGACGGTTATTTCTTTCACGGCGAATAAATAATATTTCCATTGGGTACAAGAACAGTTTTAGATACAATAGATAATATATTTCTAAGTCTAGTGGGCACAATAATTGATATCAAATTTTCTGATCACACTGCAACGTGTTTTTAACTATTATTCTCTTTATTCCATTATGCCTAACGTATACATGGTACACGTCGAATAATGTTGTACATGTCTTGTTTGGGTAACGATTGGTGCACAAACTCCGTAAGCTTTAATCGGAAGTTACCTGATTCATGCTTGGATTACATTTTTCTGTAACAAATGATGCTTACAATTAATACATCTCTCAGGGTTCCAACCTTCCCTTAGGGTTATTAATAATGCCCGTAAAAATAGGGTCCAGCCTATCAGTTTCCGGGCATGAAGTTTCACTGCCGTTTTTTCGTACTAAGTGATACAAGTACGCCAATTCCAAGTGCAGGTGCATCTAAGTGAGGGTTTATCATTTCGTATGTTATAGCAGACCATTTTCATACCAAATAGTATCCTACGCTCTAAACTTAAGTTAACCTTAGTCACACTCCGGCTATACGTGAAAATAATTATCCGTCGAAATCATGGGTTAGCTCATTATGGTCCGTCACCACTTTTGGGATGAGTTCCTAATCTCCCCAAGGAGATAAATGGCGGGGGAACGATCAATGTATGAAACATTCAATGTAAACGAAGATCTTGTTGTCAGACCTATATTCGTAGCTCGTTAACTTTACTCTTTGAATGATTAAAATTATCTTCCGTGATTAGACCTGCTTTTTGCAACTTTCTTTTTTTTTAGAGTGACTGCAATGCGACGAGATAAATATCCGAAGAGAAGTAGTAGAATAATAAATGAGAAGCAAGAATCATAAGGAACGAACAAACGTATTGACATCGTGAAACATTTAAATATTTATGATACATTTAACCCCCTTAGCACCAGGAGCCACTCGTTGTGATGCTTTTTCCTTCTATGAAAAAATGTATTTGTATCAAGCGCACGATTAGGTAGGTATGCCGCGTGAGTTGAAAAAAATGGATACATTTCTACCCTTTACTTTAAGCTTTACTTTACATACATTTCTACCCTTTACTTTAAGCATAGGTGCGAGTCCTATTCGTCCCTTCTTTCTGGGTGGGTATGCCGCCGAATGCCTTCAATCATGAATATTTCCTTTACGTTTCATTTTCCGTGGTTTTCTTTCTCCGCTGGCCTACTTAAATGAAAAATATGCATCATAATTTGCTTGTTCAGAAATGTAACTGAAAGAACTGATCGTTTGTGTGTACTCTCTTCCTCTGCATTGGATATCACTTCTTAATTAAGAGCGTTTGAAATCCGTGAGTAAACTGGAATAGGTCAAGGAGATGGCTGAGAGCGAGCGAGTATTTGCGTTCCGTCATATTCTCACGCTAGTTTCCCATTCAGAGGGGGATGTGGATGGAGGATCGTAAACACTTGGCTCGAGTTCCAGCTGAATACTGTCGGATGATATGACACGAATTTGTCGCTAAGGTTTTAATGGCATTCAGTGTTTTAATTGGTACCTACCTCGGTATTTCAAAAGCCTATAGTACCTACATAAATCGCATTTCTTTACGCGCGGCCCACGTACGAATCATATCAATGTTAATGAATCTAAAGATGAAGGTATTATATTTTGCGTCAGAAACTTTTTAGGTGGAGCTTTTAATGTAGGATGTCATAAATTACAGGGGGATGGAAGTTAAATTTCCTTTTCATTTATATTTCCCATGTGAGTGCAGAGTTACCCTTAGCTTTTCATAAATTATCCTTCATTATTAACACTCCATGAATATTTGATATGAAATCTATAGTAGGTTATATTTTTATTATATTACCTATACCGTGAATCAGAAGCATTTATCAAAGTAATTTACTTATATGTTCTTCACTATTTTCATATTTCTTCATCGAGTAAATCGAGTAAAAATAAATTTCTAAGAGGTTCAGGAATTTTGAGTGAAAATTTCTGTAATACTTTTCTTACCCTCAAATAGTAAAAAAAACTACCTAACCAGAATCATTTAAATTATCAGAAATGTTGTTTTTTTCCATCCGTTATGGTTCGCTACGAATAGGTATATCAACAGATATCCTTACAGGGAGATCATACAAGGCGAAATGCATACAGCATGATATATGGTCAATTCCGAGAGAGATGAGAGGAGTGGCTAAGGTTTCAGGTGACGACGGAATGTGGGATCTCATTTCTATATCACGGAGAAAATTTATCAGGAAAATAATTGACATAACCTTTTTTACGTTAGAAATATTCTCATATTTTGTACCTCTCCACGTTGAAAAGTTGCTATAAGTGGCACATTGCAACAGTTGAAATACGTCATAGTTTCGATTTCAGTTGGAAAAAATGTCTGAATTAAGCCAAAGAAAATGATTCTGATTCAGAATAAAAACTTGTAATCTGTATTTAAACCTCTAAATCTCTCTCAACCCTCATGTAAGCTTTGGATATTCTAGCCAAGCAGAAGACGGGGAATAAAAAGACACGCATTACATTTTTTATAGGTCAGAAAACTGTAAATACAAGGTTTTAAGGGCAAGTTTTACTTCCAATGAAGAATTCGAAAACCATATGGTATCTTTTAATTTTTTATCATGATGGCAGAAGATCAAGTTGTAAAAGCTCATGCTCAGAATCATCTAACCATTAACTTACGATGGTAAGTAATGTTTTATATGCATTGATCAGTCAATACATTAATATTTTATAGTCATACGGAATATTTTACTAAGTATAGGCATTTTTCTTATTGAGCACTAGCGTACAAGCATTTTTAACTTTTTTTTTATATACTCAAGCGAGTAATTTTATCAACTTAAGTCTCTAGCGTAGGCCTGAATACCTATGTCTTCTAATGCCCAATTATTAACGTAGATTTCTATCGNTCGAGTCCCGGTTCAGGCGAATGATTTTTTCACTGTGGATTTTTTCGCATATGTATATTCTACAGATTCCTCACTAACGTTTCTCTCTGCGTGATCGAGACTGTTAGGGAAGGGAATATTTGATTTGAGGGCGGAATCCTTTTGAAGCGCGAGTTTAATATTCACTGATTCCGTTAGCCGTTCCAGTTGATGACGGGTAAGAATGTACCTCTTCCCGCTCAATCCTTTTTCTTCTACTCCTCCGGAGAAGGGTCCCCCCACCCGACGTCAACTGGGAAGATGGCGTTGTGAATGAAGGGTCATGAACGCCTTTCGGAGACGACCTCATTCATTGTCTTCCCACCAGGAGCGCAGGAGAGAGGGAGGCGGAAGAGGAAGGATGGATATAAAATGGCAAGACAGGCAGAGATGGAGGGAAAGTCAGGTCTTACAAAAGAGAAGTCTCCTCCACTCCCCAACCCAAAAATTCCATTCCTTACTTCCGTCCTCTCCTTCACTTTCATTCGGCGGATGCGGGAAATTAAACTCCGCTTCTCTCAAGAGCGGCCTCTCCCGGGAAAAAAAATACTCGACGGCATTCTGTCGTCAACATTTTTCTTCCTTCCCAGCGTTTTATTTGCCGGTTGAAGGCGGAAGACGAGGGAGAAAATCCCATTTTCATTTTTCTTAGCGGGAAATGCTATTCATATCGTCAGTGGCGATGTGAATATTCACTCCACCTCCCGGGCCATGCCTTTTGCTCGCGTGCCTTTTCTTCACCCACTCCCTCCACGAAACATATCCGAGAGATCGTTTAAGCGGATTATTCCCTGCGTGCTAGAAACAAAAATATATACGCGATTCCTTTGGAGCGCCGTGAATCTGTAAAGTTGTCACATGGGCGATGAGGAACGGGATGTGGTATCACCTCCTCCTCCCAAGTTTCTGTTTCGGATTCGCCGTAAAAAGAGCTTAAAATGGGAAAAGGAATGCCTTACTCCCATTCAGAGTATAGAATTTAGAGAAAGATCAAGGTTTCTGGGCAAAAGCATGGGTCACAAGACCTCAGGGCATGAGGTCATTCATAAGAAACTAGGACGAAAGTCACTCCAGATACGAAGAGCCCCAGCGATAATAATACTTTTGAAACGGCAAGGAGCACTCGCGTTTTTTACCGCGAAAACGAGGGATTTATGAGGGTCATACACTAAATCATACGATTAGGCAACCTGGATAGAATGAGAGAGATAGATTACGGTTCAAACAGGTGTCGATTCTTTCTTTTTAATAGTTCGATCCGCGATCGCACAAAACCAAGTTTAAGTGACCAAAATTCAGTGATCTAACCCATCGCGTACACATCACCTTAATTCACATTTACACGAGTAAACACCCTATGATACACCCTCCGGTGGAAATGAAATATACGTACCTTTTCATAGTGATAATTGGAGAGGATTAAGTTTTGGTGTGAAAATTATTAGATATAGCCGCGTAGTTAATTGGATATTGCAAAAAAACTCGACGGATATTATGATAAAGTTTTTAATCTATTTGCTAGTTTAAGAATTATAGCTATTTTATTTACCATGACTACCATCAATACCTCAAACAACAATACGAATTATACTTTCGATCGAGGCTCAGCGTATAGAATTCAAACGCAATGAGAGTGCACATAAAACGTTTATGTCATGGGCATTGAAGCAAGCTGGTGGGGTTGTAATTATAAAGATCAATATATAATCTAATCATCTGGTCTACTAACTCACATTACCTTTGATTGTTGCAAGGCAATCACAGAATTCCACGCTTGGGGTAAAGAACCAAACCAAAGTGTTCAACTCCGGGTTGGTTTTATGGACAGGGCAGAACTCACTGAGATAATACTGTTCCCGACAGCCTGTGAAATTCACACATCACGGAAGGGTGCCAGAACTTTTCCCTCTGCCATCAATGGTTTCCCAGGGAGATCTATTCCCCAAAAATACTCACAGCTTGTTTGAAGCTAAGAGTGACCAGAGACGTCAACCCGGATTTAACCCTGAGCTCTCTGATCAAGAGGGCAACACTATATGTCCTATATGATACAATGTCGCACTAAATATCAGAAGATATCACTTACAATATTCCAATTGAGTTTGATTTTATCAACTGCTTTCAGTTTTAAATTCCAGAAGCACCAAAATGAATTAAAATGTACTTGGAATCTGCATCTTACGCTTCAATTCGCCGTAAGGGTGTAGGGGAGTGGAAATTAGTCTATAAGCCATTAGGATATTTGGCGGTTTATAACATTTGATATCAATTTATATAATTTTTTTTGAAATTATTGTCGTATATGATAGAAGCTACACTCAAGCACACAATATAGCACACAGAAGCCAGCTAGAAATTGATCTTAATATTGTATTGCTCGTCACACTTTGACCATTACATTTTTTTACTGAAAATAACTTTCTTGTGAAGACATAGCTTATGTATGCCATACATGAAGATCGTCTAAATTGTATCTATCTAAAACTTGTTTAAATTTTAAAAAATCCTTTCAATATGAGTTTTGTCATTAATGGACAAGTTAAACATAAATGCTGATTTTGGCGTGGGAATACCTACGTCTTACAATGCAGATAGTATCGAGTGGCTTACGACCGACCACCTGTGACAAAAATAGGCTCCAAAAAAAACAATATAAGGCTAAAAATATGTGCTGCACAGTAATCCTGTTAGCCAACTCGCAAACTGCATGGAGTCCAATTTGCGTTCTGCACAACATTTCGTGCGACGCCCCCATCCCTCTCCTTGATTGGGAGAAAAGACGCATAGTTTCTGGCCGAGTTTCATTAAGTCTAAGTTTTGAGAGAAATGTGAGTTCATGAGGACAGTGCCTTGCAGCATTATAAATCTTTGACAATTTCGCAATCGTTCAAATTGAACATTTTAAAAAGATTTCTAGTGAACCAAAGAACATTAACGAGATATATTCAAGTACGAGAACATTTTGAAGTTGCATGAAATGAATATTTAAGATATTATTTTTTGCGAACCCATTGAACAATATTTTCAGTTTCCGAAGAAAAAAAGTGACAAACACACTCGTTGGTATTCCAGGTCTAAAAATAAAGTCTTCCTAAACCATATGAAGTGTCGTAAATGCTTGGAGCATGTGCAATTTCACAAAATAATGTGAATTAGGTAGTCTTTCACTACTCAAAAATTATACTCCGTAATGCTTATAAGTATCGTTACTAAGGCAGTTTGTAACATTGATTTCAAAACATCATTCGAGTATTCATTAAAAAAACATGTCTTTAATGTTCGAAGGACCAATAAGCGAAAAGAAAGATAGGGAGAGAAAGTCTTCCTCAAATCCCACTTTTTACATTCCAATGTGAACAATTTCCTTTCCAACTCGAATGCCTAACATCTAATCGTCAATTTGCATGGCATAGTACCGCACTACACCATACTAAAAGCTCAGTCAGAACTAAATGCAACCCATTTATTTTTTGGTAAACATCTTTTTCCCTTGTGTTATAATAGGTCAAAGAAATGGCATTGAGACATTTTTTTAGTTCGATTTGACTCTTGGTGCAAATAGAAAAACATCTAGATGAAACCTTTAGAACCGTGTGATCATATAGAGATTTGGCATTTAATAGCTACCTACATTGATGGAATAGCGTAAAATCAGCCCAGTATATTGGTTTTCTGATGAGAATTTCAAGGGATTTCAAAAACTATGATGTGTTCAGAGAAAGAGGTTGCCGGGTTATTGAGTCGATATTGACGCGCTGCAAAACCAGTCGGAGGTCAGAGGAGGAGAGGCTCTCTCTCCTTCCGTGAGTACAAGAGAGGGATGATGATACGCACGGGTCGGTGAACAAACGCGAGGCAGCAAAGGTACCCCCGAATGGTGCAGAAGAAAGTATCGCAGGTTCGCCTGCGAGAGACGTAACAGGCGTAGGAGAGGTGCTTTGGGGAGAGGTGGGTGCAACCACTGGCAACGAAGGGAGAATTTGACGAGGGAAAGGGTGCCACACCCATTGGCTTCTTGAGACTACCTTGATATTTCCATAATGCGCGTCACGCCGAGGAACCTCCTTTACAGTTGCTTTCACTAGGTTCCTCTCATAGGCACACACTCCCATGGCCTCCCTCCTCTCCCTGTAGGTTCCAATACAACAAAGACTCTTCCCTCTTCAACCAAGCCCGCGTATACGTCAACGTAGCAGCTTCAGAGGAGTGTGAGAAGATGACGTTAAAACGCAAACAGCAAGGAAGAATTATCCCGAGATAAAACGTATCCCAGCGATTTAGCTGCAGTTGGATTAATGACCATTACGAGCTCCGTCATAATGAGGTAAAATGGCAACAAAAACATTGAACCATTGAAAGATTATTTTCGCCTAATAGGTAGAGCGTCATTTTTACGTCCTGGCTTAAAGTTGCACCAAGTATCTTTGTCCATGATTTTGTGTGAAAAAAAGTATTTTTTAAATTTCGTTACAGGAGCCTAAATTCTACTTTCACAATTTAAGATTAATTATTGCGATACCTTTATTGGTCTGTGAACGGAGTCTCATCAAAATCTTGAAACCCATTGCTAGAAAAATTATAACTGAGGCGATGCAATTTAGGGGTCAATTTAGCCGAAGACGTAGTTACATTTAAACTAATTCGATATCCTAACCAAAAAAGTCATAAAAAGTATACAAGTCTTTTCCAATTCAATGGTACCAATACAATTTCAAAGATTCTTAAATAATTAAAAATACATATGCATAACCCTTGATAAATTATAAATAAAATTAAATTGAGCTATTGAAATTTGAATTTAAATTAAAAATGATGCTGACTGATAAAGTGGTTGTCTTCTTAGGTCCGCTTTAGAAAGGAATAACCTTACCCAATATATTATATATTTCCTGAACTCACCTCAATGTTTTTGCATATAAATGTGGCCGGTACGTCCAACCATATTAATTATGCTTCAGAACTCATTACCCCCTTGGTGTGGCATTTGAAATACAGTAGAATGGTAGATATAAACTGGGCGGAATTTTATTTGTATGCTCCGTTAGCAGTCATAATATTGGTTGGTCTCGAAGGGAATTTACTCAATCTTGATGTCCTTAAATCGCATCTGCAGATATCGTCCTTCCACATGGCAATCAAAACTGACAAATGTATTTTTAGAAAGTAACATAAACGCTTAGATGGATTTCGAGACCTGGTGCGTGTGGATCATTATCCGGGTCACATTTTCCCTCGAGTTTTTCATTTCTCGAGTTACTGTAATGCGAGATAAATCTTGAGTCGCAGAATATTCCAAACGTACCAAAACTTGGCGGCCAACCCAGGAAAGCTGACGACCTCTGCGCAAGCTAACGGTAATTGGAACTTCAACCTGCGCGTGAAATTAAAATGAATTAATAAATTCCATGGATTCAGGCTCATCAACGAGGAAAGCCATATTCACGAAATGAGGAAAACTATGCACTCAACTTCTGGCGAAGGTTTTCTCAAAATTTAGTCGAGGGCGGAGGGTTATTTCTCCGCGATGTTATCTTCCTGATGGTGGAGTTTTTTCTTCTGAAGTCACTTCAGTCTGGCCTGAGAACGACTGCAGTAGAATGGGAGAAACTTAGCCATTAAGAAGATGGCATAGTGTAGAAATCCTGAAAACCACCCTCCCACTATGTATTTAATTGTAGTGGAATAATATAACGAAACGTTAACGAAAGGGACAGGCACACATATCTGGCCGGAGAGCTGCACTGCACAAATATTCGGATTCAAAGAAAAGTGATTGATTACGAGTGGGTACGTTCACGTAGAGCACGAAGAATCACAAAACTTAGAAAATGGTCAACATGAATTAATAGAAACTACTTATGAAGATTAGAAATTACTCGGTAGTGAAAAAAGTACGGTGATTCGGGAAACAGGGGCGTGATCGCGAATCATAATAAAGCACGCGAGTTATCGTCATTAACGAGAAGCATCGACGACGAGATGCCTAGAATAGACGGAAACTATATCCCCTCCAGTTAATTATGAAGAAAAACCGTGGTGGTACCACGGATTATTGGATCTGCGTTGAAAGACTCGTGATCGTGGAGTGTGTTCCCGAGGAAAAATTGCGCCATGGGTAACGGTAGCGATAAACGCCTAAAAGAAGATTCCAGATGCTGCCCCTGATCAATAAAAATAGCTGTATTGCCTATAACATAATCCAATTACGGACACTTGCTGGGTTCGGTCTAGCAAGTTCCCCAGGGAACGCTACTCTGATGCGATTACTTACAATTTTTCCCCATGGGTGAGCGTTGAGAGATAGAGAATCCTATTGGATGAACTTCTTCCTGGGGATAAGGAGAGAGCGTCTACCTTTCTCCCTCCTACCCTCTCTTACTCAGGGTCTTCCCTGCTCCTTTATCGCTTTCGGAGGGGAAGATGTTCTAAATGTTACTAACCTGCTATATATCACTACCGAAGCGTCCATAGTAGCCTTTTACTTTCACATACAAGCAAACCTCTTTGCCATAATTCTTTCCGAGCACGACTTTTACTGAGGTTTCTGATCCGTTTTGGATACACTATTTCATGGGGATTTAATTTGACCTGAAACTTACTCCTCCCAAGAGATTTCGTCCAAATAAAGGCATCTTGCTAATCCGTCTTCTGCGTCATACCTGTGATAAAATCGTTTGAGCGATATTTGCTACCTTCCCGTACTCAAACTATCTCAAGGAAAACCCCTCGGGCTTAACTCAGGCTTGAAATTAAACCGTATTGATCTCGAGTGGAGACGCAGATACCTATGATATTCTTAGTGGTTTCAAATAACCTGTAAATTTCACTGTCCAAAAACATGTCTCATCAAGGTGCATAAAAGAGATTAAATAATTTTATTCCGAAAAGTGTAGAAAAAGCAATTTAAGGAACCTAATCCCTTCTTGGCTCCCATGATCAATAGAATAAAGAACAAGAATTCAGTGCGGGGCTAATTTCAATGATATTCTCTATAAATCATTATTTACTCTGTCCATTTTACCTCGTGGGGCGTTGAATTTAACACATTAAAAATGGCATTAACTAAAAGAATATTATTCAAGTGATATCCTCATATTTGTTGTTTATTAAAAACCGACGCGTTCTAAATTCCACGAATACATAACTTTACTCTTACCATCGATCGTCGTCTGGATTACTGAGTAAAGTTGGAAGGCACTGTTACAAAACACAAGTTTCGACTACGAACTAAGGAGAGTCGTGAATTGAACTCGTCGGCAGCGAATCAAAAGAAGTAAAAGGTTATCCAGAAATTTGCCCTCGATATATGACGCAACGAAAGGGGGGGAGGATATAAAGGTTTCGGTGCTTGGAATTTCCGGGCTACTGAAACCAAGCTAATTTAACCCAACAAAGGAAGTATCAAGATCAAAAAGAAAGCAAAACATAGAGCCGGACGATTGTCGCGAGGGGTCATTTTTGGAACGCTCGGAATTCATCGACGGGGACTCCTGCGTGCTGGGCGTGGCTGCATCGTTAAAATATGCCCAGGGAGCGTATGAGACAGGAGTCAATAATTAAGGCGTCAACCGGAATTTTTATTCTTTCTTCCACCCGAAGAACGTTCTCGGAAACGTGTGCGCAGCAAATGTTTCTACGGGAAAACCAAATAATCCCTACTTTCCCCCACCGTGTGATTTCGTACTCCATAGGGTTGTTAAGCTCTTCTCGTACTTTTAACTTACAAGCAAACCATAGCTTGATAAAGTACACTGAATGATTAGGTTTGCGTTGATTCGTAAAAATAATGCCTCAGGATAACCCATTCACCTGGGACCCCGAATTTCGCGGGCTTTAGTTACACTCTGAACTCATGTTGTCGGATTTTGATGAATTGAAAACATGGATGGCAAGGTAGGTCCGTAGAATAGACGGACCTTGGACTTGGACTTACGGACCTTGGATGGCAAGAGCTTAAGATAAACATGAATTTGATGCACAGTCGAGGCCGAGACTTTGTGGAAATCCATTATGTTGTAAAATAGGAAATATAAAAGCTTTGTATCTTCAGGAATGGGGTCATTCCTGAAGATGCAAAGTGCGGTGCAGAGCAGTGAAACTAGTTGAATAAATAAATAAATTTTCTGTGGAACGCAAAGTTTTTATATTTCCTAATTACACCAAGTAAATGTGATAAGCCTAAAGGTTTTTATTATTTTAATCAGTAAAGGTTTGGATACAACATATCCTTTGATACAACATTGAAGCGGTGGAAAATATAAGAATTAATACAGCACGTGCAATTGAATTTTTTGCGTGGCCTTTCTATTTTAAGCAAATAGTAGATACATGCAATATCACAATATGCAGTTCATACTACGAAGACTAGAAGTTAGAGCTACAGAGTGGCCACCTGCATCTTTACTGCAGCTGCCTCATTACGTCTCTACTGAGGTAAACTATATTTTTACGTTGCTTCTCTAATAATACATAATTATTTCCATTAAAGAATCGATTTGACTCTTTCTTCCGGTCATCCCATCAGTTTTATCATATAATTGTAATCATAGCCTACCTACAAATTAGACCTACGCATACAAAAAATGATTTTGTTTCCTTCGTCATAAGAGTCTTCGAAAATCTTCATTACCAAATTTTCCTTCCTAATTTGTATCTACTGTTTACTTTTTCACTGGCGTTTTACATCTTCCCTGATTATTCATGGGATACCTTAATTAGTGATTCCTGCAATACCTACTTAGAAAATTCATAATTTTTCTAAAAATAAATTTCCATCCCCTTCCGAATTCTCTTTTCCTCTGTACCTACTTATATTCTATGGATAGTCCAAAAGGAAAGTATTATCAATGAATGAGATTCAATGAATCGTTTCCTCACTTCCTGAATTTTATTGTTAGTAGGAAAAGGGCCATATTCTTGGTGGAATGGCTCCTTCCTCGCTACATATATTTCTTACTTGTTCCATTACCGGTGGCTTTCCAACTTACACAGGTTCCTGTTTTTGCTGGATTCGTATTCCGTGGATGCGGCGTTTTTATCTTTTACCTTAAGGCATGAATTTAGTTTTATTAATTTTACGGTTTCACTTTTTATTCTTCGTTATAACACTATTAATAATAACCGATCCGGGGTTGCAACGGGAAAGGAGAATGTTTATTGCATTAATGGTAGGATTTTATCTGGCTCTCATGAGAATATAAGAAAGAAAAAAGGTTTAAAGAGCACCATATGGAAAAAGAAATCTGAAGAAAGGCACAAAAATATCAAATTGGTTAACCAGGGGGAAAGAGCAAACCCTTAGGTCCGAATAATTCATGGTGATATATTGAAAAAAAAAGAAAAGGTAGAGCAGAAACACTGGAGAAAGGAAAATTTTCTGGGCCATTAAAGAAGGGAAAATGAACGACTAGTTTTCAACGAATTCTGAAGCAGAAGAGGATTTTAAGTTAACCGCTTCATGATTTAAAAAAATTACATGCTCACCAATTGATATTGAAAGTAATCCAAATCATAAATTCATTAATACGATGTAATTTTCTATTTTGTCTGTTCAAAACAAAAGAATTTTAACCATGAAAATTTTAAATTTTATTATAACTTCCTTATGGTGCTATGGAATTCACTTCTAATTAAAGTTTAAATATATTCATGTTTCGTTTTTACTAATGAGGTATGATATTCTCTATTCTGAGAATGATCCACGAAATAATATTTTTCCCTGAGAAATTACACCGGGGGGAGTTGGGAGGGTAAATTTATAATGCCAAACGGCATTATAATTGTGCGACTATGATATCGTAGTCCAGGAATGAGTGAAAGTTTATTTTGTGTGAATGATTACATCATTATAAACTTCTACAATAATTGTTTTCCTTATTATTTTAAGTCTTCAGTAAAGAAATTTCTTCCGTGAACCATCGAAATATTTACATTTTTTTCTACACAAAGAAAGAACTCATGGCTGAGTTGATATTATGTAAATACCGTCTAGGTACAATGTAAAACGTCTAGTAGGTAGAAATAGAAATGTAAGTGCAGTGCAAATGTCTGGAAACAAAATTATAAAGCAACGCCAAGGGCATTTCCTCTGATAAAATAAACTCTAACTTTGGAGGAAATTGAATAATGTAATCTTTGATTTATTTACTCTATCCCTATACGAACTAGGTAGTATATAGTAAAGTATTGATATTTTGTGAAAAATAGGTTTTCGGATTTCAACATAGATACATGTTTTGAGGTCCACTAGTCTCTTTAAGAAAATTTATGAAACTATTACTGTCTGTGATATTTGTGCGAACGATTACTGAAAACGTAAGAATCTAAGCGTCGTGTAATTTAACTCATGGCATTTTATTTAAACGCTGAGGAACTGACATTATTTTGCTAAAGATTCATCTACCGGAAGTGACTATTCCGTGTGTACGCTAGGTCCTAAGTGTCAGTGTGCTTTTTTAAGAAAAATTATATCATACAATCAATGATCGTTCACAATTTTTTTGTTGCCATACCCTATAGAATTAATAATACAAAAGTACTGGTATTTCCCGTCCTTCAGTTTGTCAAATAATATCACCTCGAATTGTTCAACCCTTTTGCTGACGGGGTGGGCCCATAGTCGTAGGGTGTCATGGCTCTTTTTCATCCACATTCCACGGTGCTTATGTCCTACCTTGCAGTGCCGGGCCTACGGCGTTAGCCGAGACGCGGATTACGCTTGAACTTATAACGGAGTGGGCATCCATTTTTGGGTATTTTAATTTTCGTTTTGTGAGAGACCGGAACGCCGCAGAAGAAAAAGAGTCAAACTTCTTCATTTAGTAATATTTTTTATCTGTCTACTGAATTCCAGAATCAAATTGATTTATTTGGGCGTGAGAGTGAACGACCCTATTGGCAAAAATATATTTCAAATTTAAACGAAAATATAAATGACTATCTAGGATACTTACTTCGGTTATTAAAAATCAGCAGCTAACGTCTCCGGTTCCTCACGTAACTTTTCAATTCAGGAGGTGATCCCTAGGCTCCCTACAACAACCGCGCATTTTCACTGCATCGCATAGGTGCATAAAAAAAACATTCTGTCGCCCTCCACCCACATTATCTGTTTGAATCACTCCACCCCTGGCCATCCCATGCATCGTTCCTTTATATAACCCGGGCTCACGTTATGCGCGGGTGGCACGCCCGACCTCACATATTCTTCGCGTGCGCGGAGCCGTTAAACGCTCTGCACAGAAGGTCCTTTCTTTCGAGAAGAATGGGAGAACAAGAAATCCGTCGAGAATAGAGGGTTCTGGTTGGGGAGCATGGCGTAGTCCATGGAGCGGGTTGGTAAGTGTTAGAAAAGGGAGAGGCGAGCTCTCACTTCGACGGTTTACGATACTGCGAAATAAATGACGACACTAGCAAAGGAAAATGCTTTCGGGCATATCTGGACTGGATTAACTGTGCGAGAAAATATTTATTTTCGAGCGGAAAACGAAATGCAACCTGTCCTTGGAAGAAAAATAATCAGATAACTAAAATGAGATTAAGTAAAAATTGAAAATTAACTTAGAATAATGAGCCGAGAGAGTTTTCAGCCTAAACTGATGGTGAAATAAAATCACTCTGTGATTTAAGCCCATCAAAATGAATGATATCCAAGTTTATGAAAAATATATAAAATTAGGGGACAAAAATGTATGAAAATAGATGAATTGGGAGCATTAGACAATGAAATGACTGGTAAAATTATGTGTTCGCAATGGAAAGTATAAAGGCATAGATCTTGGAATAAAAATTTAGTTAAGTAAGACCGCCATAAACAAATAAACTAATGTTATCACCACCGTAGCCATTGACTACGTAGCATGTTTTAACTTTCATTTACAGCATTTCGTTTTTACTTTCGTTTACAATTGTTACCTCATAGATTGATTTCTTCACACCGATTCTTCAATTCACAGAGATATTGAGGTATTCGGTAATTTTGAAGAGATCTACTTGAGGATGGAAGTGAAAGAAATCCATGCCTTTAGGCAAAACTTTCTGTAAGGTTATGCTTTGGATTCACTCTCAGACAACGTCTTTAGGTTTTGGTCACTTCATATGGCGCTCTTCCCACTTCTCTTTACTCAAAGGTTGGATGAAATTAAAACAAAAAAAGTAAATCCACGGGATATTATAAAGGTTTCCACGATGGGTATTTCATCACGTTTCCTGAGGAAATAGGAACAATTTTTCCCTCACAGTCACAAAGAAATTGATCTTCGAATGAAAAGGTTTTCCATGTCATTTCCTGCTTTCTTTTAAGCACCCCGTTATATTTCTCGCGCAAGCAACTCACTTCCGGCCACCGAGAGCTCTGTGGCAGACCTATGAATATTTTTATCAAGGTCGAAGAGAGAAAAACGGGAACGAAAAAGTTTGAAGAGCAAATAAACTCTCGCGGAGAGAGAGAGATACCCCTGAGTCCCGCGTTCGCATGGTCTCCTCACGAGTAATCCGAGAGAGGGAAGCGTGACGAGAGATAAAGAAACGGGGGGGAGGGAAATAGAACGGACAAAATAGCTCGAGCGGGTGCCACGTATCGGTCCGATCTTCTTTTTTTTTCTTTTACGGCGACGGACCGCACGCGGGGGAACCGTGCGGAAGGGAGCGGGAGAGTGGGGCGGGGGGGCGGATGTAACCTCGAGTCGAGACGGGTCTCCGGGTCCGGGGCTACCTTTGCCGCCCGGGAGATGGAATGGGTTTGCACACCAAAGCGTGCAACTGATCTCGGGGAACACGTTCCTCATTTCGCGCATAGCCAGGATTATATCCCTCGGATTATCACCCCCCTTCCCTTCCCACTGCTCTCCTCCGAGCTCTCCCTCGGAGCTCTCCCTCCGACTGTCTTAATGCCCGGCGCCCGGAGGAAAGCGAGCAGTCTCCGTAGTCGGGAGGCGTAAACTCGTCTCCCAATGGTGGCGCACCGGGGGAATGGGGGAGGCATCAACCCTCGTAAATGTCTCACAAAATGAAAGTTAATTTCCGCTGGAAATACACACATTGTGACCTTTTCTTCATTTATCACCGCTTATACGTTCTTCAATACTGTTACAGAAGCGTCTTGAATACCGACAAGGCATAGTGTTAACTTCCACCTTGTGGTAGTAATATTCCAGTGGTACTCCAGAAAACTGCTTTCGTATTGAGCTTTTCTATAAAGGAAAAATGTAATTTGTCATTTCTCTTTCTTTTGGTATAATCGGAACATCACGTGGCCAAAAGATTTCTCGTTCCGAAATCATGATATATATATATATATATATATATATATATATATATATATATAT
>LYUA01000150.1:44367-55020 GCA_002093875.1 Calopteryx splendens
TGTGTGTGTAGGAGGAGGAGTCGGACAAAAGGAGGGACGCGTGTTCGAAGTTTCGTTTCCGTGGGATGACGAAAGGCGTTACGAGACTTGAGAGACAGCGAGCTCATCCGCTCTGGATTACTCCCCGTGCGGAGGCGACGCGAGGCCTCGCCAAACGGCCAAACATCCCTTCTCTTGCAACGCCCCGTGTACTTCTCAAGCTTAAGCCGGGAGCGGGGGGAGACTGAGCTCCCGACGGTCCTCATCCCCTGGTCGCAAGCACCGAGACACCGGACGGGCGGGGGCGCTGCATATTCCAAGGGCGTTGGGATGAAGAGGAGTTCATGGATCAGAGGACTGATGCTGCCCATAGTCCAGCCAACCACCCCTTTAGAGGGTCAATCTAGGGCGGAATAAATCGCTCAATATCGAGACAAAAATGTAAATCACCATTGTTATACAATAGGGCATGGGATTGATCATTTTGTGTTAGTTATCTAGTCAGTATAAGAATCAAAATACTTATCAATGCAATCGTGGAGGAAACATTTTTTATGGTCACCTTTTTATTTTTTGCCTCATCAATTGTATTATTACATGAATCAAACAAAGAGATATTAATGGCAATGAAAGACATAAAACAACCGCTGACAAAAATGAGATACCTACGAATAGCGCAGGTAAAAAAAACTGTGTGGCCGTTTCCTTGCGCTGCCATTTTGGATTTTTTCAATAAGCAACATATTATAATTAACCAAATATAAAAATTTCATATCGACCAAGTGTGTTATTTCTCCTTAAATATACATGTTTGCCCCATTAATGTCTCATCGTTTCACACTTGAATTCTCTTGTTTGTGTTTCAAATTTGATCATCCACCTGCTGAAAAATGAATCAAAAACTCTTCTCTAATACAAAAACTCTAGTTCATAAATTAATATATTTCTGGCATAAAATAGGTATTTAACTCTCTTAAATTCGATGCAAATGCTTTCGATGCTTGCTATGCTATGCGTTACATTGCCATCAATAAGCTCGCTGGATGAGACAAAATAGGGAAGGTCCTGGTTAATGCTTTGGAATGCTACTCATTTCGGAAAAAATAGAAAGCATTGTTTTCCACCTCGACAGTTTTTATTTTATTGAATGGAAAGGAATTATGAAGCATAAAATAAAAGCTCAAGAAAATAAGTGGAGGTCAAAAGGTTGTAGAAATAGTCATCGTTATGGTTTCTTACCATTTACCAAGAAAATAACGGATTTTTATATTATTTAGCAACACATATTAAAATAATTTCGGTTTTTCTTTAAATATGACAAGTCGAATGGAAGATTTTACTTTCCTTGTAGTCGTAGACACGTACGTGTTATGCACGTACCTATTGAATAATGAGAATCATTTGAATACGCAACCTGTCGAACACGGTAACCCTTATCACACATGCAGTATAACCTGACTTGATTTTTTTGAGAAAAATATTTTATCATATTCATTAACGTGGCGATATACTAACTTACAAATTATTAGTAAATGAGGCAGAGTTTTCGTGAATCATTTGGGAAGTAATCTGTTTTGACAAACTCAACCATGTCTCATTTTATTTTTTAAACCTTTCACATAATTAAAAATAGAATCACTTTAAACACTTAGGGGGAGAGCCTAACCAGGAAGGAAAGCGGCATTCGGTTTCTGAAATAATGGTTCTGCCTTCATGAAATATTGTATCTAAGGACCAGCAGAAATAAAGTGGGATACTGCGGGTACGATCGGGATATGGAGTGAAAATTTATCTAGTTCCCCTCGCATATTTCATTGTGTAAGTGGATTATGCCAATGGTTTCTCAATATTTCTCTTAGTTCCCTTTAAGTATTTCCATAATTTTATAATTCAATTTAGTAATTGGTGCAATGATCTCAGCAGTCGGGGACCACGTGATATATCTAGAGCGATCGGGAAGTCTAAAATAGATAAAATAAAATGATTATATATGGTTAAAGTATTATAAGCTGTATACATTATACACTATAGGAGTATCATAAAGAAGTACCCCCTTTACCAATAACGTTAATCTATTAATAACTATGAAATTTTAATGGCATTAATGACGTAGGGAAATTCCTAAACAATATGGTCATTAAAAACGATATAACTATAAACCGGCTATGTTGTAATTCATGTATTTTTTGTGGGTCACGCAATTTAAATAAGAGGTCAGGCGCAAAGCGACCCAAGATTTCATTTTTCTTAATTTGATATTGGAATTGTTGACAACTCAATGACTATTATTGCAAACACCATGATAAAAATGCAAAACATCAAATGTCATTTTGGATTACCTCTCGCTTGGGCTCCGTTTTTTGAATACCCACCTATGACTTACCCTACATCTCGCTCTTTCATCGTATCGGGTGATTTTTCTCCCACGGTTGATTTTGCCCGTCGAGGAACGAATCAAGACCGTCAGGGTAGTTGAAATGACGTCATGAGGGAGGTAAACGGAAAAGATTATTTGGCGAAAAAAGATAAGCCGTTTGGATTATTCCTAGGGAGCCTCTCCAATATCTTAGGTAAGCGTTTCCCAACACGGGGACTCGTCTCACTATTGAGACTCCAACGCATTATTAGGTGGAGCTCGAGCAGGCTGAACTATTATTTACACTAATAACTTGATGATATAAATAAAGGAAATTTCAAGTGAAGTCAAATTTGTCCATCATTACATAGTTATCTCATATCCATTAAAGAAAATGATTTTTGTTACTAAAACCATTATTAAATACTTATAAAGTGCTATAATAATTTATTTAAAGCCAAGATTCTTTAAACTGTAAAAGTTTGTCAGTTTAAAAAAAGACTGAACTTTTCTTTGTGGTCTATTGGGAATTTGATTTCCTGAGGAGATGAAATACTGGACACAAGAATTAAATGGTTGGAACCACTGCCGAGGATGTTTTCTTTCCGCTGGCGTTCAATTACATTCACGTGTTTATGATTTTCTCTGCTGTCCGCAGCAAGATATGAATAGGACAGAGTTTCCATCACGGAAAGCGTGAAGTTTCATAAATACCCCTGGGTACAAGAATACAATGCCTGAAATCTTGACTTCACACCATAATTGCGTTTCCGAGGGCAGGTCACGAGGAGGAGGGAGGGTAGAGGGAATTTAATGTCTAGGCCTCAAGGGGGATTCGCTTCGCCAGCCCAGTTGCCTCCAAACGTTTGATAAAGAGTGTCAATTACATTTAGCGTTAGTGTCGTGGTAAATATCTTTGTACGAATTTTTAAGAGTTAACCTTGGGAAATTGCATTGAATGCATAGCACTCGAGAATCGAATGAAAATAAATGGTGATCCGGTAATTGCTTTAAACTATTCGGTTTTTTGAATTGGAAAATAAAATCTTTTGTAAAATGAAATTGTATTTTCTCACTATATTTCAATGCTAAAGACCATAAAAAGTGAAAGGGTAGGTAGGTAGTAGTTTAACTATATGTCGTTTTCTTAGGTTCGAATCCCAAGATTCACGCACATCCGTCATTTATTTTAGTTTATTACTATAACCTCCAAAGGGTTAGACATAAGATAAAGTGCTCGAAAAAGAGATGGGAATAAAAATACAGTTAATCAGAAGTATTTGGTTTAAAATGGCAATAGGGAAGAGGAAAGTAGATCAAGTAAGATGCAGATTTTTTAAAGTACTATTGTAGTAAGTAAATTACCTATTAAAGCGAATTCAACATTGTAGTGTACATCGGCTCATAAAAGCTGACATATTGCGGAATATTTTTCTGACTTTGGCATAAAAGCAAATTTGGCCCCAGTATCACTCTTTTTGTGTATGCATGCTCAAATGAATGCAAAATCGCATTTGAAAGTGAGGAAATGTGTGTGCATGCATAACGCTTATGATATGAATCCTTGCATTAAATTGAATAATAAACATTGTTAATTAGCTTAATTAATGTACAAATACACATACTTTGAAGTGAAATTCTTTCTGAAATAAATATATAAGGCTATGGGATGGTCTAAATGGTGAATCTCAAAGCGTATGAGCTACTTTATAATACCCGATTTAACAAAATCATATTTAACCCCATTTATTTATTTATTGGTAAAAATTTAACAACTTACGACCATGTATATCAGTGAAAACATGGTCTCTCTTTCAGAAGTTTTGATTAACGAGCTGGTTTTAAAAATTATCTCTGTTCTTATATTATGTAGCATATTTGGAGACATAGGTCTCTGAACTGAACTCATTCCTGCCAATTTTGTACTATTCTTGTTTAGAATCGTTTTCAACATTATTCATTGCTAAAGTGTAGTAAATGAATTGGATTTTTAAAGCTCCAGAAGCCAGAGCCTTTATGTTCCTTTTAACTAATAGGAGAAGCCATTCCATTACAGCAAACCATAATCCATTGAATATTTGCGTGTAGATTTTCACGGATATCAATCATGGTAATTACAGATTTCCGGAAAATCGGAGTGAAAATTACAAAGAAAAATAGACGTTCTCTGACTTCACAATAATGAATACGTTCAAGGCGGTCTGAACGTAATCAATGTGACGCATTTCACGCTGGTTTTCCCAAAAAATATTTTATCATGCTTTTATTAACCAGTTTCGTTGAAGGAGCATGCACACCTTTTGGCTACTCTAAAAGATAATCGATAAACGAACATCATGTAAATATTAATTAGTGCTACCTCAAAGGAATACAAATGAATAAATAGTTTTGTTCATAAGGAACACATTATGGATTTGCATGAAACATATTTTAATAAATTATATTAAATCACTTTGTATCAATAATCTAGTCATGAGAACGCTTAATGTAAAGAATTTTCTCCACCAATTTATAAATTTAAATCTGAATTGCAATAAAATGTAAACAGTAAATCAAGTTCCATGCATCTAAATAAATATTAAAGGGAGGCAGGAAGTATAGAGAAATGAAGAAAGAGTTTCTTTAGAAGTGTGTCCATCACCTACCTTAACCGGTACTAAAATAATAATCGGTCTATAAAAATAAACTAAAATAATAGTCGGTAATAAAAACATTTC
Source organism: Calopteryx splendens (assembly GCA_002093875.1). NCBI lineage: Eukaryota > Metazoa > Arthropoda > Insecta > Odonata > Calopterygidae > Calopteryx > Calopteryx splendens. Next base: position 49,420 of record LYUA01000150.1, read on the forward strand.
TATTACAGTTAATGATGATGTACTGGGAATTCCATCCAATATTATCTTGTTGAATAATATAAAAAAATGGAAATAGATTTCAGATAAAAGATTTCATTAGAACTGACTGGTGAAGTCTGTCGTGATGGTTATATGTAGATATCTGGTATAAATTATTTAGAGTTGCATATTAACTTGCAAGTAATAATTTAAACTATGGTAAAACGTTTAAATGACTCCCTAAATTGTGTTTTCACTTTCTCAATTATGCATTCACCAAAATTCACGTCGTGTGTGTTTTATAATCTCAGGTGAGAGACAAAATCTCTTGGATTGTATGACCTTTCGTAAGACTTATGTTGATAGCATTTTCAGAGGGTACAATATGGCCACAGTAGACTAGGATCAATTAAGACGATCTCATTATTCCAATTACGGAAGGAATGGTCCTCAGCCATCCCATCTCCAACGGTAGTTTTATAAGGACTAGGATTTCTTAAGCAATTTAAGAGGTAACTAGCCATCTTTTAACCAAAAACTAGATTTTTTATACTGCTTAGAAAATGGAGTTTGTGCTCAAACCAATTCCATGACTAATATTTCTCAATTTGGGTAAAAAGATACCCGTGGGATGAATATGTAAATTGTTAGTAATTTCCTTTTCATACTTAAATTACCTATTGAAATTAAACAAATTTTCAAAATTTCTCCAATTTCCTAAGTTTTTCTATTCTTTCAGAAATCCATCACAATCCGCCTATCGCACGTATTTATTGCATTGGGATAGTTGATTTCAATCCCCTGCTTCACGCTTTTCCAAAGTTTTAATATAAACACCCTGATCGTATTCAAATTCCAACTCACTTTGTGAGTGATGCTCCCGAGCAAGAATAAAACCATCCTTTGTTAAGTAGAATCCGAATTTGAAAGAGTAAAAAAGAAACCGGAGGACATTGAGCGGCGACAGTAGTAGAAGAATATCCGGTTCAGAGGTTCGGCGAGACTGAAAGAACGTTAAGGGCAGAAATAAGCTCACTCCCACGAGCAAAAGAGCTGATAGGAAAAAGAGACCGGGGAAGGAAACTTTCAAAGAAGGCGAGCATCGTAAGCTATGCAAAAGAACAATGATGAGCTTCTTTCTTCAGACAAAAGTTCCGGAAAATATTTTCCGATGACCTTTATGAACTAAGTTTTAACAGTATTTCTCCTTGCAGGAGCAAAGGGTTTCAATTTTACCGAAATGCTCTGCCAACGTGACACGGAGGAATGAAATATTTCCCGTGAGTGTACTTCGCATCAAAAGGAATGAGCGTTGAGCATTTCGCGGAGCGACAGTTTTCATAAAAGCCGAAAGTGGGTACTTCAAAAGTCTCTCGCTTGGGTTATTCTAATGTCTCTTAAAAGAGATAATGGTTTAACGCTCTTATTTTTGCCTCAAATGACTTTTCTCCCAAAGTGGGACATTATCCTTAACCAAAAGGATATTTTTTTCATCCTCTCCCACTGATATTCTTCAGGAGTGCATTAAAAAAATGACAAATACTTCTCCACTTCTTCAATTTCCACACAAATAATTCTTAAAGATTATTGCTTATTTCCTACTCATTTTGTTCGATTGGTGTTCCACAGAGTCATAACTATTCAATTTTCTTAGTCAATGAAAGTAAGTAGCTAGTTCTATCTAATCTGACAATAGTTAATATCATACCATGTAGGCAAACCTCATAAATTGATTTGGTCATTAGCGTCGTTTTTCTGCTTATATGGCCTATTAGTTTGAATCGCATTAAGCTGAATATATGATGAATCTTTGTGGCAACATACAATTTCCAACAATCAATAAGTTTGATGAAGTCACAGCTTCTCAACTGGCTCATAAATAAAAATGAAGTAGTAAAAATTAAGGAGAAAACGTTATATTAGGTGACAAATGTTAAACTGACCAAGATTAGATAGTAGATATAGGTAAAAAAAACCAAATTAATTTGTAATTTCATTAGTAAAGATAATATAAACCTCTTAGTCTATAATGAGCTTTCAAAATAAAAAGAAAATACGCATTTAATATGAACTTGTGAGAATCTAAAGCATCAAGCTTCCTTTCCTTTAAACACCATTAACATTTTTAAAATTATCAACAGAGCGTAAATGCTATTTCCAAATATTGAGTTGTCATAACATCGCGAATACTTAATAGGAACCTAAGTATATGCTAAAANNGTTGTCATAACATCGCGAATACTTAATAGGAACCTAAGTATATGCTAAAACCTTTTATGGAACATGTTTGAAAGGAAACGAAATTTTCATCATTAATTAGACAACACATGTATTTCTGATACTGGTAAATAAGGCTCGTTCAGACTAACACCGTTTTTCAGTGCAAACGGTTCCATGAAAGTTTTATGTCATCAAAACTAACGTTTTGGTTGATTTATATTGTCTTCATGAAAATTATCGAACTTTTGGAAACTATACGATGCTTGGGTTAATATTAACTGTAATAGTAGTAGAGCTCTTCATAATTCCCGGGTTTTCACCTAGTTCGTTGGCTTGAATTGACAACAGATCAGCCGGAATTCCAGCTGACGTCTTCCGGTCGAGGGTCTGGTATCTTGAGTTGTAGCAGTAGTGTATCAGTAAAGGGTAGGTTTTAGTTGGACCGCAAAAACTGATCTTCCATGGACCTTATGTTAGCATTTCTTATCAGTTTAGCGTTAAAATCAGCGATATTAAACTAAGAATTTTACACATATTATGCCTACTCTAGCTCTACCTCTGCCATGCTTCACGTCGTTCAAAAATTCCAATACTTTCCTCCTTCTACCTCGATCACCAAACATCCTTTCTTCTATAAATCATCCATATCCCGTCGCCTTAAAATACCTCCTACATTACACGCAGTATTTCCTATCTTATTAACTTTTAAATTACCTCGTATGCATGATATACTTTTTTTGTATCACACTGTAGCAATAAATCCTAGGTTAACCAAACTTTGCACATGGAAGCTGAATAGTGATCTCTATCGATGAAAACGCAAGTCTACCTACTCTAAGGAATCTCCAAAAGTGGCACGCTAAGTAGTATGACGTGCATCATTTCCCATTCCGAGATTGTTTTGGCGAATTCGAAACCGAAAAGGATTCGTGGTAGGCGTCAGCGTAGCATTAACGTTTGAAATTGCATCTCATTCCCTCCCTTCTCTCTCTCTCTCTTTCTATTCTCTCTCGTGCTAGAGCACCACACCTGATATATGCCACCAGGCTTCCAATAATTCTGCCAATCGAACTCATCGAAAAGTGCCCGCGAGTTTTTAATCGATAGACTCGTGTTTCCCCAGCCGTTCTCGAACGGAGCTCCACAGGTGCGACCTCCTCGCATCGATTTCTCTCTTCTATCCCTCCATCGGCCTCCTACCTCCATTCCTACCTCCCCACCTCACTCTCTTTATCCCCGTGATTGATGCTTCGCCACAGCTGTCTCACCCTCGCCACCCTTGGCCTCCTCTACTCCGTCCTTACTCATGCATGCTTCCCCCACGGCACCCCGCCAATCCACGTCGAACAGCCACCGCCCCCCGCCCCTTCCGCATGCAAACGGGGGGGTTTGGCGCCGGCAACAAAAGGTGGAGAGCCTCACACAGCTCTGCTGTCGTATCATTCCCACGGTCTCTTGATTGAGAGCGCGGAACCGTATATAGGTGTAGATATATAATTTTTTTCCCGTATCTCCTCCAGGCAGGGTATGCGTTCCGGAGCGCGGTGGGAAGGATGTGAGGATTGGGAGAATGTCGAAGAAAAGGGAAACAGTTGTTCCCCGTGGGCCCCTTTTACGAGTGGGAATGTCCTGACACTCCGAGCTGGTGCTTCGAAATATTGAGAAAGACGCGACCGTACTCTCTTTCTCTCTCTAGAATGACAAGATTTTCATGGGAGAAGAACCAAAGGAGTTTTTGCCTACCTCTGATGATGAATATCACTCAAAGTTTCTCACTAAAACGTACCTATGTAAAAATTGAACTTAGACTCTTACCAGTCTACGACAGTAGTTATTGACAGCTCATCAACATTTGAAGCTGTGGTGCAGTACAAAATGCATTTAAAAACAGAAAAACTGTGCACTTAGATTATCCGGAGGAGTATATTTGTATCCAGACATATGGAAGCGTCCAAGTCTATTTAATTACATAGATAATCGTGGAATGTGTACAGAAAACGTGCGAATACGTATGCTGTTGCAGCGATATTAGTATTTATGTTTTCGTATTCTTCTTATTTATTTTACTACTCGTGTTATTTATGTTTTTGAAAAAGAAAGTACAGAGAAGTTAAAGGTTGTCTTTTTCTAATGCAAATTGAAAATGTTGTATCTTAGCAGAAAAAATATGACAGATGCTGAAAACGTACTAGACTTGATTAAGCGTAATTATCCAACTTCAGGATCCGATCCACGGCATGGAACACTGAAAATATTTTTTAATGGATGATACATTAGAACAAACATACAGGTAGCTTGAAATGCGATATCCAACGAAATAAATTAATTCATCTCTTATCAGTTTTATGTTTTCTGGTAGTAGCGAGGAGCTGAGTTCAGTGAGCGGAGTTCATTGATTGCCATTAGTAAAGCAATTTTGATCATATTTTTAGTGGTTTCATGAGTGAGTATTCCTCGAGTAATATTACTTTTATATTTATTGTGTATTTTTTGCATTTTTAAAACAAAACTTATAATTCCAAAATATCATCTTGCTGTCTCACGTCAGGAGTATTTAGAAATGGTACCTGGTTCCTTCGTGGTGAGATAACGATACGCTCTATGCGGTCATATCTTTGGCTTAATCATCGAAGATCGATGCTCCCAATTCCCTGTACTAACTTAACGTCATGCCTTGAATAAAATTGAAGGCAGAATTCAGGAGCTCGTTACAGTGGAGAAAAAATTCGTTGTAAATTCACTTCGATTAAAATATATGTAAATCACAGCCTATAGTTTTATCCCTTACGCAAAATATTTCTTTTGATATCCATTTTGGATTTGCATGTGTTAGAACTTTGAACTACAGCACACTAGTGGTAGATTGAAATTATGTATGCATATATGTATATATTTTATACATGTATATTATATATGTTATATGATTTTGATACCATTTTGCGTTAATCATATTTCCTCAATGCACAAAATGTGATTCACATGAAAATTAGATTTCGGTGATAGAGTCCGACGATAGAGTCCGCCCCTTAGCTTGGAATACAAACTCTTGGAAATCCGAAATAATGCGAGATTTAATTTCATCGACTCATTCGATTCATTTTTTACGGGTACCTATCGTAAATAATCCTTTCTGCGACATATATTTTCGTCAACGAATTAATTTTCAGGCTCATTTGGAACTAGAATGTTTTGAGTGAGATATCAAACGTGCCCGAAAAAATAGCAGACGACTATCCTTTAATAGAAAAAAAATCTTTGAAATCAGACGCCCGAATATCACCACAAACTCATATTTAAAGCATGTGTACCTCTGGAGAAGGTGAGCAATTTCTTCCAAATATAGCTCGTGATCTCATAAATGAATCACTTGCAACCCCTTTGGACATAATTTACACCTCACGG
>LYUA01000150.1:128682-139326 GCA_002093875.1 Calopteryx splendens
TCAATAAAATTTACAAATATTGCTCATAATTTTTTACGCTGCGCTTTCATATGTTTTGTTCAGTTTGCGATGCAAATTATCTTCCCATCATGTATACTTCTCAGATTCAAAATATATTTAATCAATTATTCAACAAAATTCTGCCATCCAAAGGTAGTTACTTTTATTTTTCTTATTAGTTCCCAATGAAAGGAAGAAGACTAATTTTAATGATCCTGTTAAAATGAGGCGAGGAATATATATATTTTGGTTTTAGAGTTTTATGCCAAAGAAATATGCCAGGGTTTTATGCCAGGTTTTTGTGCCAATAAAGCAATGCACATCTCTGTGATATTCAATCTGTAGCTCTGCCAAGAAAATATTTTTAATTTTGACATGGCAAACGAGAAAAAAAATATAAAATTAAGCACCTGATTATGATTAGTCGTGTGTCATGTATAATATTCACACTAAATTTACCGCGAAAAACTTCATTATAAAAATAATAATAAATTTTTAAAAATATTAAGTATTATCGTAAATAGTGAATTGAGTCACCTAAACCGAAATATATCCATCATTCAAAGAGTAAGATTTTCGATCCACTCGTTATTTTGAATTCATAAGATTGTAAAAAATATCAGCTGGGCATACTTTGAACCATTAAAATAATGGGTACGTTGTACTCAAACATCTGAGCACATAGCCTCATTCAAGGTGAAAAAATACTAGCGATCCTCTAGAACTAGAAGTCGTAAAAAATCTCAATTGCTGGGTAATAAAACACGCTTGCTCGGTTATCCTTCAACGTAGCTGGTGCAAGACTAGGGGCTCTGCTAACATTCTATTGCGACACTAGAACCCGTCCCTGACCTCCTAATGTCTTTTAGGCCTCCACACCTGCACAAGAGTCAGAGAAATACACAGACAAAGACCATTAGATAGAAGTCACTGCTGGTCGATCGCTAAACCTGCTCGCACAGAGGTTGGTGGCCTGACTGTTTGTTGAATGGTAATGGAGGAACGGAGACAATTGAAGGCGTGATATAGGAGGGAGAGTTATGTCGAAAGGTGGAAGTGAAAGGAGGCGATGCGCTGGCATCCTCATCGTCTTCAAAGGTAATACAATAAGCTGTCACCGACTAACGCCGAAACTACGTCACCGACTAACCGAAAAATTCGCCACGGGCGATAAAATATATTTTTACGCACTGGGGAAAACATGTGTAGATTATGAGGCAGGAGTCCTTTTTATGACCCCATTGGGTGTGAAAAAGACCCTCAGTTCTTACCTCCCAACATTATGCATTTAATTTACGAGGAGCTATATTTTGGAACCTAGGCTGAGGGCACTCACGGTGAACGCTGAAAAGGGAGGAAGGGAGGTCCCGAAAACGACGATAACTACCCTTCAAGAACGGGCGCACTCCGTGAAAATATGGATCCTTCTAATGGATCCAAAAAGAGAGGGTTAATAGAGAATAACCGAATGCGCTGACAAGAGAAATTTGTTATTCGACGACTATCGCTCGCTTCAATGTAAAAGGTTTATGTCTGAAAACAAGAAGAAACTACCAAATATTTGCATTTCCGATCGTTTAGCTACGCTGTCATGCGAATGGATGACAAATTTGGAGTGTTTTTTTGAAAAGAGAAGAGCAAATTCTAATGACAATTGAAATAGGGAAAAATTATCCAAGGAAAATATGGTATCTTATCTCGCCTTCCGCGTATCATATGCTAAGATACTGTGCCATATTAATACACGAGTAAGGGGTCAGGCACATTAAAGTTAGGCGTAGTCATCCATGAAAATCGTAAATTACAAAAAAGACTTGATTGAAATGATACAATTAAAATCAGGTCAGGAATATATTGGAATAAAATAATTTTTTAGAAAAATAGAAAACTTTTAGGATGGAAAATTGCCTCCGCGTCACCCTAAAGTCTTCACTTTATAGCAATTAAAATGTGAAACTTGCATCATGAAAAGAAGACAATATAAAATGGCTATAGCCTAGATCTGAAATCGTTTAGCAATTGTAATTTATAATCTACAGAGCCGAATTTCAAATTTGTTTGATCGAAATACTTATATCATTATTATAATGTAAAATGGCAGTTTCGAGTGAAAAGTGATTTATTATATGAAAATAACTACCTCTTAATGAAATCATTATATCACAAACAAATGAGTAGGTTTTAAAAATATAATCCATAATTTTTCCAAGACTCCTGGGAATCTTGGAACGATTATTAAGAAGCTGGTGATTCTGACTCTAAGCACAGAGCCTTTTTCAATACTTTTACTACGCATTTATTTCAACCTTCCACCAAAAAATTCGGACGGACGCATATTGGTGGTTTAATTAAAATGCACCGGAGTTTATGCATAAATCTCAGCATGTGCTTGACCTTCACCTTACAAATAAAATCATTGATCCGAGTTTGCATAAAATTTATTTTGAGGTATAACAAGATTTTAAAAGTTATTTACAGACCAATATGAGAGCTGAAAATTAACAGTATTCCTCTATCTCAAAATACACATTCAATTCATCCTGGAAAACTTTTAAAAATAAATCCTTGGCTTCATTTATTATGTGCTTTATCTTTATCACTTTCCATGATAGGATGATATTTGATCCCGTGGTATTTTCCCAGGGTTTCAATAACCATTTTTCTAATGACTCATTAGGTGGCCCTACATCTCCTCCTTGACCTTCTTTCTTCCAATAGTATCTCTTTTCTACATCCAATTTTTCTACTTCATTCTTGCCCTTTACTTAGAAGACATTACTACCATAAACATTCTTAAGAATACTCACTCCGTTTTTCTCGATGGGTTCCCTGCGTCTTTTGTTGAAGCCCTCTCTAATATCATTGCATTAACACTTAACTGATAAAAATTTCAAGTGAAACTAGATGTTCGACTGCACATAAAACCAGGAATGGATCATAACGACAGGAAAATAATATATCAGTTGTACATAAATAAATTGTACACATAATAATTGTGCATACAAGTAACCACAATGAGCTTGGAATACGGAGGGAAAATGGAAACCAAATTACATTAAGGAGTTAGACAAAGATGCAACCTCTCAGCAGCATTATTCAACATATACCTGTAAAATGCAATAAAGGAAGCAGAGTTATTAAGAAACAAAGGAATTAAGTTGAACGGGAAAGAAGTTAGCATGCTTCGCTTCAAACATGGCATAGCAGTAAAACGGGTAGACCTGCAGGCATTCTTAAATGTAATTGGACAAGTACTTCAAGAATATAATATGAAAGGAAAAAAAGAAGAAAACTGAGATGTTAGTATGAAGGAAATAAAAACTGAAGGCAGACCGAGTACCATAAGGAGAGCAATTGGAGCGAGTGGAATCCTTCACTTACCTTTTAAGTAGCATATCATGGGATGGAAAAGTTCGACGGACACCAAACGCAGAATAACTCAAGCAAAGAAGACGTTCATGATGAAGAGACAATTAATATGCTAAGAAGATGGAACTACAATCAGAAAGGTACCACGAGGAAGATCAAGACACAAATAGAGAAGGGCAAATTAAGAGGGATGTAGAAAAGAACTATCAGGGTGTAAGGGAATTGGCATTAGATAGGGAAGGACGGAGGGCTGCAGTCAATCAATTTAGGACTGAAAGACTAATGGAACTCAATGATAAAATAAACATGTACCTCTCTACGAAAAATTTCCTCCATCCTTAAATGTTCAAGGTTAATACCTATTCCCTAAGAAAGGGACACTTTCAAATCCCAATAATGATAGATCAATCTCGGTACTTTCTGTTTTCAGAACAATATGTTTATGACATTTTCGGTAATTTTCGGGATCCTATTTGCTTCCTCTCTCTTAGAATAGAGAGATACGCGTTATTTTCCAGTCTTGAGGGAATTTTTCTTCAAAAACTGATTTAGTAGATATACTTTCCAGAGAGGGAGCATTTTCTGGTGCCAACTCTTTAAATACTAGTGCTGGGTTCTCTTTCGGATTTGTCAGCAATAATACCCTGCACTTGTTTAACCATTCCTTTGCTGTTTGTGATGGTGTCACTCATCGGCTCATTAATGTCAGGGAGATTTGGGCACCAGTGGTTAGTATCAGAAATATCACCTTTTCGGGAAAACATATTTGCTAAGTCCTTATCGGATGTTAAATGCCGCAAGACTGGACAGTAGGGAGCCCACACCACTACCATTCACAAGAGTGAAACCAAACAAGATCCCGGAAATGTATCCTACGAGGTGCGCTTAGGAAGTAAATAGCGTTTTTTAATAAAAACTATTTAACGCAGCATTTTTCTTTTTATTTATTTTTACATGAAAGAGCATAACTTAAACTATCATTTGACATTATTTTCGCCGTTGTTGATGCAATTTCCGTATCTAGAGAACAGTTTGTGTATTTCCTCTCTAGTTATGTCAAACAGTGCTGCGCGGCGTATCAGATGGCCCATCATCTTTGCTCTAGGTCGGCCAAATAACGCTTCAGGGTCAGGAACTTGTGATAGTCGCTCGAAGTGAGGTTCGGCCTTTGCGGCGGATGGCCGATTTGTTCCCAGCCAAAATCAGTGATGCCAATGCTTTTCCTAGTCACTTTATCTTTTGCACTTCAGGAAACCTAACCGGAACCCAACGCAAATGCGGATCTTTATAGCCTTATTCTTATTTGTCACAATTCCATGCACGAGATCTCTTGAAATTTCGGGAAATTTATCCCATAATATAAAAACTGTGCAATGCCGATTCTCACGAGTTTTCTCACCAAATCTCCAGACCAAACCATCGACAGGATGCCATCCACTCCTTGGTTCATTATGCACATTTATTCGAGATTCGTTGAACTTCCTTAACTATTTCTTAACATTCAGTTACTCATAGCAATGTTAACAGGAATCTCAACCATCTGCCAATGAATTTCAGCGGGTTTGAATTTTTTTCCATTCAGAATTTGGATAATAGACCGTATTTAACATCCGGCGTCACATTTCGTTTACTTAGCATTGCAAACAAACAAAAAAACGTAAAAAGTCATATTTCTGCCAAAATATGACAAATGGAAAAACCAAAATTTCAAAAAAGCTAGTGCGCATTTGCAGGACAGCAATCGCAGCGCTAAAGTGGAACGCTAGTGTGAAACGGTTTTTTGCCTTTTAAACGCGCCTCGTAATTGTGATTACATATTGGTTAACACCCATATTGAATGGTTTTATACCAAGGGTAATTAATATATTCTCTCTAACCAACGACCCGACTCTGAAATTATCAAAGTTTTCATTAATGAGTGAGAAGAGCACTTAGAAATAAAACTTGTTACCTTTACTCAGTGGAAACCCAGGGGCACGTTTCGTTTGGATTGTATTATTCATATTTCTCCATAATATTTTTTATCTACCAGCACACTCACGTCTACCAGAGGGGAATTGGTTTTGCAGTTGGTCCGAAGAAAAACGTGATATTGTACCACTCTTAGGATTATTCACTAAAGTATAACAACAATTAAATATCAGCCAATGATTCGTGGAGAGCCAACCGGATGATCATGAATATTCTCATCTTACTTAAAAACACCCAAATAAAATATAATAGTACCTATTATGCGCGATAGGAGACTTAAACATGCCAAGCAACAACCCAAGAATCCGTTATCCTTTTAAAATAATATATTTTTCCTTCACAAGTGGGTGTAAGCATCTACATAATTAATTACGTGCAGAAATGTTTTACTTGACCATCTTATTTAACTTAAATTTATATTTAAGCCGAAATTATTCTTATAAACATTCATGGTGAAGGTGAAAGTCATTTATTGCTGACTGTTTTCTAAAGCTACAGTGAGTTAGTAGGTAAAATAACGAATCGCCCTCGAACGTGTTTGCCTACTACAGTCTCTGTAACCTTCATGTACGTACCTAACTGATAAGAACACTCTGTACCTTCAGATTTTCCGAGACGAAAATGATACCAGAAGAGGTCGAAAAGTAGGTATGGTAGTGGGAATGGAGACCCAAAATTCAGAGTAGCCCCTTTGAGTCGAGGTGACGACGGAGAGCAGAGGAAGATAGGGAGAAAGAGAGAGAGATAGAGAGAGAAAATTGATAAAGAGAAACGCCGGGGGGTGAAAAGAGAGGGGCGAGGAAGGTTAGGAAGATAGGAGGTGAGTTTTTGACGCCTCGCTATAACATCTGGAAAGCCATGGAACATGGCTGCCAAACTGACGGGACGGGCTGCCATTGGCCCGGGATGACATTCCCGCCGTGATGGGGCTCTTGTTGGTTCTCGAGTCCGCCGCAAGAGGGAAGGGAAGAAGAGGCTGACAGAACAACGTGCAGCGTTTAGGAAGGCAAAAAACATATAACGCGAAGGGTTGGGTTACGAGGGTGTGTCGCCGGGGGAAGGGGTAGGGGCGGGGTAGGAAAGGGAACGGACAAGGTGGACGATTTTGGGGTGAGCAGGCGGAATTTGGGATTGGGGAGGTGGGGGTCAGGAGCGTGAGAGAGAGAGAGAGGGAACACTTTAATGACAAAAGCGGATAATTAAAATAAAATGTGGTTGCGTTTTGTTTTCCTTTCGTTTCTCATTTTATTTTCCTCGTTTAAATTTGTTTTTATCCGGCGTAGAGAGGTCGGTTCGCCTGGCCGTGGTCATCAATCAGACTGCGTCCAAGAGGAGAAATATCGTGGATGTTATACCCATAAAGTGTTCGGATTTTTCATACACGACGCCGGCTTTGCACTAAACGATATTGAATTTGAGTGGGGAAATAAATAAAAGCGAAAATAACCGTAATCTTTCACGGCAACCCTTTCCGAAATTCAACGGGTGATTTTATCCCCACCTTCCTGCGAGGGAATTAGTTCTGTGGCGTTTCCCTCGGTGACCCCTAGTGAACCCCCATTCAAAAATTTTGTGCATAAAAAAAGTAATTTTTTTATCATTCGATATTTTTCCCTCATGGAGAAATTATTTTCAATTGTACGTTCTTCATTATTGCCGATGACCGCTAACTTATTACGAAACAAGAGGAATGCTGGGAATTTTTCTTTAAACTAATAGGTGTGATGCCTACATAGACAGGTATAACTGGTGACTAGTGAATTATTTTATCACATTATGTTTTTATCGGCAGTTTTTTTCCAGTGTGGAGTAGTTGGTAGCAAGTGCGGTTACTGTCCGAAGAGCTTGGGTTGAAATTTGGGTTTCGTCTCTCGACACCGCCAGCTATATGATATTTTCGAGAACCATATCTCCCTGGGAAACCACAGGTGGTACAGGGGAAGGAATAGCCACTCCCTACCCTGATGTGCGAGTTTCACACGCATAAGGATATGATGCTACGAGCTCCACTCTTACCCATAAAACCAATGGTCGAATATTTTGGTTTGATTTTTATTTCTTAAAATATAATCTTTGCTTATTTATAAAATGAATTATTTAAAAAAACAGGTGAAGTTACATGTACATATTTTTAATTAAACTAGTACGAACATGACTCGCAATCATTATTTCAAATAGATGGTATATTCATAGCAGTTTACTACTTTTTTCTCACTAATGATAACTGCCTTACTTCCCGATAGCTCTTCCGTCATAAATCCTTCTTTACTTGGCCCTTGTATATATTTGCTCTTTAGTCTTCATCGCAAGTTTTACCCTTCAACGAATAATAGAAAGACAATTTATTTGCTCGGCAGCTATTTCTAATTGCATCGCATCGCATATACTTCTCTTACAACATCTCTTTCTTAGATTAATACTCTTTAAAAGTCGCACAGATTATTTTAACTTCACTCTTTTTGGCTTGGCATGGTAATAAAAATACCCCCACATAAAAGATCAAGAAAACTGAGTTTTGGACAAGTTGAACTCAGGCAAGTTTGACTGATGGCAACGCCTAGGTCTTGAAATTTTTATCAAAGAACAAATAAGTAAAGGTACCTACTGTTTTTTATTTTCTTTTATACAAATTCTTTATAAAAATGTGAATCAATCATTTCAAACGCAAATCACCGTAAATTTTCAAACTTGGCTTATAAAAATATAATGATGTATCTAACTAATACTCCCAAAAATCAATTTCCTATTGAGAAATGGAAAGTAAATACATTTCTTACTAAGTATTCATACCAGAATCTCCAAACACTAAGGTTAACTATTGAGTCACGCATGAAAATGCTACGTAGACACAACGAGGCAATGGATTGATTTTATCGGTTTAATACAAAAGCTGACAGCGAGATAATTGATTCAGTCAGGGCAGAACGTAACTCGTAGAAATAACAAAAGAAATGTTCGGAAAACACCACGAGGTAAGGATTGATTTTTCTCTTAGGTATCCATTAGCTATACTTCACACAGAATGCCGTTTAAAACGACCGACCTCGCGGGAAAATTTGGAGAATATTTCTGCGAGTGGTACTGGTAGAATGGCGTGTAAGGGAATGGGCGACATAGCAATCTCATGATTGCACCGACATTTGGTCGGCGGTGACATCGAAAGGCAGACATTCCCCAAGCATTCTCTTCCTCTCCTTCCCGAATCATTCGTCTTGCTTTAATGCCCCCATCCCTCCTCGCCCCATTGAGTCAACCCACTCCCCTTCCCATCCCACTTCCACTCTCCTCCAACATATTTATAAAACAATTATGTCCTTCGCTCAAGTTCCTCCTCAACAAGGGCGCTCAACGAATACTTAGCTCTATTCCAGATCTACCAGCTAAAAGGTATGTTTTTTTGATTAATCATCTGCAGAAATCTGCCACTAAAAAATATATTTCGCTTGCCCGAGACTTGATGTATTGATTATTTAATTGGTAATAGGGCAAATGATCACGCTCTGTCATAAAGTCGTATTCATTCTGAGGAAAATTTTAAGGGCGCTAATACAAATTAGAAATTACCTTCATTAAAATTCTCTTTTATTATGTTGCTCGGTGATATAACTAGTGAACATTCCCGAACAGAGTATAGGAAAACTGGTATGGATTTCTGTATAAGTGAAATGATTTTTCATGTTATCACACCTAATTTATTTTAATATATGCGTACACTTGATTGTGAACATATTGACATTTATTCTTAGGAAGATATTAGAAATTTGAAGTCACCACGCACCATAAACTCATCCTGAACTTGTGTCATGCAGACCTATGGTATATTATATATTCAAGTATAAGGTAGGTACAGTACAGGTCAAGCCTAATAAATGGATGGCCAGCAAAGAATACAAGTACTACAATGCAAGTAAGTGGCGTCAATTTCGGATAGGTAATTATTATCACTGTGATCTCATTAATATACGGGATAACGATTCGCCGGTTACAAATATTTACAAATTTTAGGAACTACCTTTTTTAGCACCTTTCATTTAATTTACTACACCATGTCCTTAATCCTATTTATTTTTTAACAATTTTGAGGAATAGTTAATATGATTTCAGTACACATTGAATGTGTAAAACTAACTTCTAATGAATCCTACAATTTCAAATGTAGTCTTTCATACAAATTATTTGATTTTTCTATTATTTGAAGGTTTTATATTATTAGTCGCATATGATTTTTGATGCTTACCCTATCAATGTTTAAATGAGTGAATTTAGATTCATGGACAATCCTTCATTAAAAATTGTTTAAAGGTTGATGACCTGGCAGTTTTTTTTGCTTGTGTAAGTAAGATTTTTACTGAGATCAAGGATGGAAGGACCTTCATTATATTCTGATGAAACTCTCATGTCAAAAGCAGAAGAGTTCGATGACTTTTCGTAAGCATTCGATTTTACAAGGAGTGATTATGTTTCACGCAAGTTTTATCTTGTGAGATCCACCAGATATATCACAAGGATTATGTAGGTGCCTGTGTCAAGAGTCACGATAGCTACATGCAGCAGATAATAAATGAAATCCTTCCGGTACTACCCCACATCCTTCTCTCGCTGCACCAACTTCTCAATCCTCCACCGCCGTTGGGGGTATCCTTCCCCACCTTCCACGACTCAGACTCAGTACAACTTTTGCGCAGCTCTGCTATATCCCATGCCGGATTTCCCATAATAAGCCAAAACAAGCATTACCTTAGGCGTAGCCGGGGTAACTGCTCTAGCGTCAACAATCTTTTATTAACAAGTGTGAAAGAGCATGCATGGCGTTGAAGCATGTGTCTTTCAAGGCAGTGAAACGGTAGGCAGTCCCTTGCTTATTCCCACTATTCCATTCGCACGTGCTCCAAGCCGCAGCCTCAGGGAAATGAGTAGCAGAACCTGAATTTCATGAGAGGCGACGCAACTGGGTCACTGGATCACCTTGTGCCGTTGGTCGCACAGATCCGCTTCCGTTTTCAAACTAACATCACTTTTACTTGGTAAAGTTCCAGGTTTATGGAATCCGTTCCAAAGAATAGAAGTATTGTACCCTTTCCCAAACCTTATCATCTCAACTCGACGGGACTATTCTGTCCACTCGTAGCTCTATTGTTTCTTCTGCTCTCAACATAAAAAACTGCCCTAGCCTTTTAACCCTCGGTTTTTCAGTTATGCTAACCATGGTTACACTTTAGTAAAGAAAAAGATATTTCCATAGCTCTTCTGTTGAATGAAAACTCAAACTGAAAGTTTACATTCTAGAGTATGAAAGAGTTATGT
>LYUA01000150.1:161353-172674 GCA_002093875.1 Calopteryx splendens
ATATATATATATATATATATATATATATATATATATATATATATTCATTATGTCTGATATTTTTCACATTTTTGTCACCCAATAATGATGAATCAATTATCCAATTTTTGGGGAAGTTTTTCGTCAATTAAGAAAATGATAATGCAATGCTAACTTATGTTTTTTTCAAAAAGCATTTTTTTTTAATTTTGGCTGGAT
The DNA here is from genome assembly GCA_002093875.1 of Calopteryx splendens. Lineage (NCBI taxonomy): Eukaryota > Metazoa > Arthropoda > Insecta > Odonata > Calopterygidae > Calopteryx > Calopteryx splendens. Next base: position 161,552 of record LYUA01000150.1, read on the forward strand.
TAAAATTTTAATTGAATGATGAATAAAAATATTTTTTGCAATTTTTTTAGAGGCACTAATTTTTCCAACTCCATGACGAGAGGGAAATTTCTTTTTATTTTAATATGTAACTTATTTCCAACTTTTCACCCGTTCTCTATTATGTCATCTCCCTCACACACACTATTTTTAACTCTCTATATCTGTCAATCAAAATGCCAAGGCCTCTCCGGACATTTCTCTTTTCTGCACCATCTGCTCTTTCAATCAGGTGTTTCTCTAGCCCCTTTCACCACTCAAATCAACGATTACACTCACACTCCAAAATGCTCAAGTGTAATTGACTCATGTACCTACTTCTTAGAGCCTGCCATATTGAATTCCTTTAAAACTTCACGCAGACTATTATTTATTCATAAGCCTTGAGAAAAAGAAAATAACACTACGGATATTTATAAACTTTGCGAAAACATTTTTCGTATGGCTATTTGATGCCATAAATTTCCTACATGCATTGTTAATCTCCGTATAAACATGACCGTATGTATTTTTTATGAAACCGCTTAGGATTTAACATTAATGATCATGGGAAATTTAGAACACGAAATATCGAAAGGAACACCAAGCTGCCAGAATATAGGATCACATCGTTTTCGATGAGTTTTCCTGACGTTACACCATCGCAAAGGTTGAAATCTAGTCCTATCCAGCCATTACCTATACTCGAGGTGCAAGTATTCTGTTAAATATATTCGATTCATGTTTGAAATAAAAATAATAGTACTATACCTCATAAAATCTGCATACGGAATCAAAATTTATTTGAGTACTTAGTGTAACTTAGAGGAAAATGTTCCAAATAAATACGCTATCATGTTAAATCGGTTTCGTAAATTCCTTAAAAAATCAAGGAAAATAATAACGCCTTTGTAGTTATTACTTATAGAAAAATAAATATTATACTGTTAATTAAATTTCAAAATTGCCAATTAACTTTTTCAACAAATCTATCGTTAGATTTTTATATCATTATTACCTATTATTTTGCACCATATTTACGTGACTTACATATTTCTAGAATAGAAATTTCTATCTAGAAATTTCCCAACACTCTCTTCTTTCAGAGAATTTTTAAACCCATCTTCTCTATCTATATAAATGATCACATAAATGGGGTAACTCTCATTTTCAGCCGTTTTAATCGGGCAAAGACCCTGCCTCTCCTTTCTCTGGTTATAACCGATTCTATTTGAGCAACAGTTTTTCAGACCCGTCTGATTCTCGAGTTCCAAGGTAAACTCGTAAGGTTGCGACCCATGAGATTGAGTGGGCAGGAACTTTTTCTATTCTTCAAAGAAACAAAGAAATTACACAGCGGCTGGCAGAACACGAGAGTTTTGTTAATTTCGGGTGCCGGTTGGGGGAAATACTGCTCAAGCACAATACGTTGCACGAGACAATGAATCCCGGTTGTTGGTTAGAAAGGGGCGACGAAGGATTGCCAAGCCGTAGCGGCGGCCTGGTCGCTCTATCCGAATAGGACCCATGAGCGTGAGGACTATAGAGCGCCCACGCATTCACACTGACGCCCACTCACTCGGCTGTCATACCGAGGGTTGAGGAAGCATAGCGGGGCTCTTATTTCATTCATCCCTCCTTCTACTAGACCCCTGAGTTAAGTAACGCCCTTCACATGAAGCGCGTTTGTGAATTTCATTTTTTCAATTACTTGAACTTTCTATTCCAATTTGATTTGCCCACCTTTGAATGAACGGTCAACGGTCACTATAATGAACCCAAGAGCAAAATTGCATTGGTCTCGCTATTCATTAATGCGAACCTCAGTTGCGATTTGTTTTCAATCAAATTATTGAACTTGCTTTAAAAATTCATTTATAATTCAGGAAATGATGCGAGGAAAGGAGGGTATCATCTATCAGAATATATACAAAAGGAACAAACAAAATTTTACTTATTGAATTAAATGTTGAGCATAGCATTGAAGGAATTAAAAATTTAATCTTTGTGATTCCACAGCATTTTATTTAGACACGACCTCACAAACCATCGCAACATCTATGGAAAAATAATTTATTTAAAAAAATGGTACATATTTCGCTATTTTCAATATCGGGCTGCAGGTATAGAAAAAAAGGAACCAACAAACGGCTCTCCTACGAGTAAATTCTTTTAAACAAGTTTTATACCAAATCCCTTAAGATGCACCGCATCAATATCGCCAACTACTGCCACGAAAAGGCGTGTATTCCCGCTCTCAATGGCGGGAGGGGAAGAGGGTTTGTTGGTGGGTGATGGTGACGGTGTGGCGCATGATACCCTCGTAGGCAGCCATTATGTCAAGAGAGGCCTCACTTGTATGTCCTCGAACGTACCCCCTCTCTGTGGTTCGAGACAAAAGACGACGCAGGAGCTCCCGAGCCCCCACGTGACGGAAGCACGTCCTCTCAGTTTGGTCCACTGCCGCCGTTTCCATCAAACTGGATTTATCGTCCACGCACTGGTTCCGGCGTGCGAGACGAGCATATTCCGAGCGTCTGGACAGTGGGTGGAAATTTATCCGGCCTTCTGTGCGCTCGCAAGAGGAATTAATCGCTCTTTGGCGGTATTTATTTTGCCACGCTTGGAATGCTTCCGGTGGATGCTTAATCTCTTGCGTCACAAGCTCCACCCAGTCAATACAACTGCGCGAAATTTCGATGGCCAAAAATTATTTACCGCAGAGCAATCCATCAGCGACATGACAATATTTCTTGAAAGCGAGACTGAAACTTATGGCATGGAGAGGGCATTTCATTTTCACCTACCACCTGCGGTTTCCCAGAATGTTCGGATAAAGAGAAACTCACAGCAAGGGATTAAATGTTCGGCGATAGGTATAAAATTCGAAAAAAGGCACATTCCTTAGATTTTCGAATGGGGCAGAATTTTATTTTCTGCGATAATCAAAAATAATTCCTGAGAAAAAATCGCAGAAAGTGATATTTTTCATTAAGCATTAACTCCGGAAATATATATCCATTTCCTTTCACTGAACCTGCTAAGAACTGGGGTTCACAAATTAGAATACATGTTCGGATTGAGGATTTAATTCTTCGATAAATAAATCAAGAAGAAGGAGTCAAACCTTTATTTATGAAGACAGAATTTGAAAAAAAATTCTGGTTTTTAAACTGCTAAGCAATATTAATAGATGAGGAAATATATTTTATAATATCACAATAGCAAATACTGTGACATTTCAAATACCTTGGAAATTAATCATAGGGATGTGGTACTTACGTGCGTGGAACTGGCCGACGCGCCCGAGTTCAGTTTTACCTCAGCTTTATGATGCCATGTAACTTTTCATGACGTAAATTTTCCGGGAAATCGCTGGAGGATTAGAGAAAAAAACTGAACTCCCAACCCGTATATGTGAATTACACATGCCATGTCACTTAAAGACTTTCTTTTTTTTCGATATAAGCAGCATTTGATAATAACTGCTTTAAATTTAAATTATTCATACACCCCATCCTATTATTTCTGGTGTCAAAATTTGAGCACCTTAATGATTATTTCGTTCAACAGTAACTGTAAACCCAAACGCCAACTACTCCCCCATCCAAGGCCGTAATAAAGTTTCTCCCTCTTACCTAAATTCCACATAATAATGAGATGTTTCATTTTTATCCAATAATTCCTGAGTTCGTTAAACAAACTGTTTTTTCAAGAGATCACTAAGGAGAATACGATGAAATATCTCTGTCCTTTTCCATTCTTACGAAAACCTAATCCATCATTCTCCCTCTAATTTTATAATTATTAAATCATTCTCTCCAAAATGAAGTTTCCTTCAAAATGAAATAAATACTGGTAAGATCTTTTAATAAGACGGAAAACAATACTTCAGCTTCTGACTATAGGCCTCTTTCTTTCTATAAATACCGCGAGCGTACTGTTTGCAGCCATATTTTAAAATTAATTTCATCTCGAGAATTCATATCAATCTGGCTTATTTTGAGGATATAGTCTTGACTAACTGTCATGATCAAAGTAACTGACGTTACCAATAAGGGTGAAGGAAATTATATGGTGACTCTTCCAGTTATTTTTGACTTCAGAAAAGAACTTGACAGCTTATTTCAATATCTTACGCTAAAAAAATTAAGAATCAATTCTTTAATCTTAAAAAAAAATTATCACAAAGGGTTTGAAGCTGGTTTCATTCCCATCTAATAGGTCGTTCACTAGGTATAGGTATAAGGACTAAGCTTGGAATATTGCTAGCTGGCAATATTTAACAAGTGGAGTCCCACAAGGAATCGTTTTTGGTTCTTTATTCTTTTATTTATATGGGCAAGATCTCCCTGAGAGCTTACAGTTTTGTAAATCTTTGCTTTTCGTGGATGATCTTCATTTATATATTGAAATTCATTTAAACGGTACACTTGGCGTATTTAATAATACTATTGAGAAAGAAATATTAATCTTGAGGTGATATCTAACTGGCCTGTGAGTAGTTAATTTTTCTTAATACTTTAATAAATCAATGATCTTTAGTAATTTTGCACTAAATAATAAAACATCTCAATTATGTTCTGAAAAATATGGTTGGTAGTACCCCAGGAAATTTCTCTTATAAAGTTAATAAATTGGTAATTAATTATTGGCCGAAAAATATTTATTTCATTACGCTAGAGAATGTATGAAAATTTTTTAACTGAAAAAAATAATAACCACCCTGTAGCTACTAATGATCAATTATTGTTTTTTAGTTGGCCTAATTTTTAAGTTTGTATATGATTAAAACAGCAAAAATAAGAATTATACATTTTAAATTTTGTATAATAAGTGCATTCCTGTAACTTTTGTGCTATGATATGTTTATTCAAGGGAGGCAGAAAGTACTCAGACGTGAAGATAGGGTTACTGTAGGGGTGTGTCCGTCAGAGTACCTTAACCGGTAGATTAACATTAATAATAATGTTTATGTAAAATATTTTGTGCATCTATTTTATTTTCATGCTAGCTATCGGTAGTTAAACGGTTTTTGTGTTCATCATTTCTTGGATGGAAACTTCCTTGAAACAATTTTTACGAGCTACTGTGCTATGGAGGATCTGGAGTATGGAACTATGGAGTCCACAAAGCTAAGAGGTTCATCTAAAAGCAATACCCGACTTCGCGTGGTTAAAATCATAAATAACTTTGTGTATTCAGAATTTTATGTATCGCGAGTTGCTCACCATCCTGTTAGATAGAGAGTATTTACGCTACACCGCATTATTACGCTTATTTATACGCAAATGTAGCGCAACTCTCAGATGGGATTGGTACTTATATTTTAAGAGATTCGCGTATTCGGTTGCACGGGGATCGATTGTTTTTGAGGTTAATCAAAATTCTAGTCCCTATTTCTCTGGTTTACTGTGGCATGCCGCAGAGTTAGGGGTACATTGGGTTATCTCGGCTGGGTACTCTCTGTGCGGAAAATTTCTCCCTACTGGCACTAGTGTTTTCAGCTGGATAGAAGCCGGAGGATGACGGCAAGGAGCAGTGGGGGTGGGGGGAAGAGGGATATGTTGTAGGAGGGTAGGGCTCAGAGTTTGGCACTTCGGGGGTACCTTGGGGACTGGCGGGGGGAGGAGTACAGAAAGGGAGGGGCGTAGAAACCTCAAAACAGACCTCTCCTCACCGCCTGATTCGCCGCAACCCACCCTCAAACCCTTGCGCCTTCGCGCTCCCTAAGGGAGTCCCCCAGCCAGCAGAGGATGATCAGGTGGAGCGACTTCATATTTCTCAACCTATCCCTCTCTTTTCCCTCACCTTCCCCATTCCTACCCCAGATAAGAAGAAGAAAAGAAGTGGATGGTGAGGGGAGGAGAAAGCGATCTTTATGGACGATCGCGAAAAAGAAAAAATCGAACACTGTCAAGGACAAGACGCTGACGTTGAAGGGAATGGAGAGACATACAGGTGACCTTATATTTATATCCTATTTGACCCTAGTTCTGAAAATTACGGTTAGCTTCCTTACAGCATCCCTTTTAATTTTTCGTTGCTAGAGAATAATAACGTCACTAAACAGCAATTCACGAGTCAAATCGATTTTTGTCTTAAAGTTCATGTTCCGAGTTTTTTTGGAGAATAGGTTAGCTAAACATCGAGCTAAGAAGTCGAATCTGCTTCTTCTATCCTATTCCTTTCTTAACTTCGAAGATTATCCACTACACTCTCTAAAACAACACCTTACAAATAATAAATGTAATATAACGCACGATAAACATCAAATAAATGACAGACCACAATACTTGAAGATTAGAGGACAATATAATGAGCAAAAAGAGAATTCGAATAGGAAAATATGAAAGAATCAAAAATGGGGAGTCAACTAACATGAGTGAAGAGGCATGACTTGCAGAAATTATTAAAAGGACAGCTGTAAAAAGACATCACAGGAAACATTAAAGCAGAAAATATACCTTATAAAATAATGAATGAATAAATAAATGTAGAATTTGAGAAATAAAAAGACGAATATGTGGCATGCAGTGGGTATTTCGGACTTAAAAAATGACAAGAACACTTGTCTTCACTTTTGGTTAAGAATCGAGATCGGGGAAAATACTCTTTGACTTCATGTGTTGGTAGCTTGAATCCTAATCGATCAATTTTGAGTCCAGACTACTAAGATAATGATTGATGACTTGGAGACCTAATTGTTTCTCAATTTCCTCAACTCAAGGCAATGGAGTATTGACTATGGGGATGGCAAAAGTGCTAATTTTGGTCATTTTCCTCTTTGACCAGCGTGGAAACTCATCAAATTATCTTCCTCCCTTAATCATGGCTCATGGCAAATTTCACCTCTCATCATTTTCCAACTCCCTGAAAATATATTATTTAGCATTAACCTCGCCACTCTAACACCAAACTCCAGTGCCGCAACTTCCACTCACCTGCCGCTTTTTCGTGGTGATGTTTTTATACTTTTTGAGTAGTTTGTCTTCGGATCGATGAACGGAGTTCGCTGCCTGTGAATTATTCCGACATTTTTCTATCTGGTTGACGGGTGACTACGCTCAGGATGAAGTGTCTGTCCTGTCTGTAAATTAAACTAATTTCTCCAGTCACGCTATACCTCAATCACTATCTTATTTACTTAACCTTTTACTGGCTGATTACGCTGCTAGTTAAGCGTTTAAATAACTGCTGTAGTCGTATTTGTAAAATTAACGTATCGAGAGAAAAAACTCTCTCCTCTAACGGCTAGAAGAAACTATTTGTAAAAACATCGCTATTGCTAGTCCTGGCAACCAATCTCTCGCTTAGTTGCTCCTCTAGCATTTAATGACAAGTATTTTTTTGTGGTAGCAAAAGTTTTCTTCTACTATCGTATTTTTCCCTCTCCTTAATCTACTTACTGGCTTGCCTATGCAACGAAAGGTACCTGAATCAAAAATTTGCTATCGATAGAGAGGTTTCAGATACTAAATTTGAGATCTCCTTTAGTTTAACTATTGATGGATAATAATTATACTTAATTTCAAGGAAACCGTAGAAATATAAAATTCAGATATACTTAAACATAAATTTACAATGTATCCCCCCAAAATCTTCTACTGTGAACTATGAATGCTAAACGTTGTACAATTAAAGAAGTGTCAGCCACCGAAAGGAACAAAGAATCTGGATATTTTGTTTCACTGCCATAAGAGGGAGCTGGCTTGGGAGACCTGAAGCAGAACTCACAATATATCCTTTATCTAGAAATTTGTAATAAAATTCTGCAGCATAAAATTAGTTTCAAATTAAATTTCTGACGATAGTAGTTTTCAATTCATTTTTTTATGGCTCTCGTTGCATACAAAAGTAGGATGGAATGAAGTTCTACGGACTCGAAAGATATGCGGTGAGGCAAAAAGAAAGCTGTAAGAAGAGAAAAGGGCGAAGTCCTGGCTTCGAGCAACCTTTTCTTAAGGGTTCGCGCACAGTTAAAAAAAAGAGTAATTTCATTTTGAGCACCAAAAACTCATAAGCCAATCTCAGAATAGAACCCTACAAAGCAGAGAATCCCAACGTCCATAGTGCCTCCTACCGAGCAACTAATTGGACAGCACATCGCGTACGCGTGCGATCATTAAAAGATTCATGAATCTATGTAGTTAAGCCATACAAATAAGGAATTGGCTAGGAAAAGATTTAGAAATAAAACCCAGTTCATTATTGAATGTTCACCGATTATGTAACACTACAGAATTACTTACATATTTAAATTATTTATTGAAAGCCTTGTAAACTGCATTTAATTTATAATAGCTATTTGTTGAATTTGCATGCCAATTACTCAAGAAAGCCTGTTTTCTTGTTAGAAAGGCTTAAATTAGTAGTTTCATAATCCTGGGAAGTCACATTAATCTATTAGAAGCCGAAATGAACCCCGCAATTTGGAATGATTGCTAGATTTTTCTTTAGAAATAAAATGGATTCAAGAGTTTTGATGATAACATTTCGCTAGCAAATATTTGTGATAATCACCATCAAAAAAGGTAACTCTACAGTCTCGTCTGAAATATTTTCATCTCAGACGATACGTAAAAGAATGAATGAAACATTCAAGATAATTTATCTTTGAATAATTCATTTTGCGATACTATTCCATAAGCTAAGGCTACACACTTCCTTATTTCTCGAATCATGGAAGTTTCATGAGGAATTATGCTCTTTTACAAACATTTAACAATACTTCCAGGACGATGAGGGATAACTTGAAACTAACCCTGATCAAACTGTAACTATCTCTTTACCTTAAAGAACATTTAAACAGCTTTTGTAACTTCCTTGTATACTCTACGTATTTTCACACACTTATTCTCAATCTAGGAAGAAAAAATGTTTACTTTTTTTTGGATTACCAATGGGGTTTTAAATGTTAGTGACATTTTCCCCCATGAAGTATTCTAAATGTACCCACGCAAGTGTACTCTTACTCATTGCATTATGCGTACGGATTTTCAGCACCACAAACCTTCTGCTATTAACAACTTTCTTCGCGGTAAGCTTTGGCCAAGAGAATTCGGACGATCTCTCATTCCAATAGCAGCATTCTTTCCACACCCATAAATTTCCACCCTCAAGGTTGACTTGAAAACTTGTGTATGTGATGATATCCGCTCTGGTTAAACTCTTACACTGCACGGCGTAACATTTACACTAAAGGAAGAAGAGAAATTTCTTGAACTAATGAGAACGGAGAAAATTTTCATTCCCACTGAGAAATATAGACGCGTCTGAGAGACTATACTCGTATTTTCATAAGTAAAATCTTCAATAATCCCCGTTTTCACAATCCTAGCTTTTATCAGAGTCCTCTTCGAGTATTTCCACTCCCCAAATCTTTGATATTTTGATATTTTAGGCCTCGATCAAATAGCCATTACTCATCAATTTTATTTCATAGGGAGATATATACTTTTAACAATATTGTACAAACCTATTCTCTCTTTTTTTTATTTTCGCCTTTTGATATATTTTTTTATTTCACTAATCACTTAATTGGAAACTAAACACCAAACTACTATGTGGTGACTTTGAGATTCGCCATGTTATCGGATGAATACTAAAATTAACTCGTATACGTTGCAAAAAAAGGTGTACCCAATGCGTATGTGGAAGATAGTTTTACTACCTCACTCAAGCTCAAGTCTTTTACATTTAACGTAAAAATTAGGAGGAACTTTAAAAAGCCCAATTCCAATAATTAATGCTAGGTCAGGGTGGGGAGTTGAAAATATTTTCAGCACATGATTATAGTTATACACATTATTATTTAACTTTAAATAAAAAGGGGACTGAAAAGGCCATCTGTCTGGCTATTGCAAGAAAGCTAATAAGACATATTTGTCAGACTTGACGCTGGATATGGATGAGATTCTATTGGATGAATACTCACTCGTGCTTATTGAATTTAGCTTACAACATGAGGTTACCTCGGCTAGCGTAGCACATACCTGATTCGATTCCATTTTTAGACTGATTTACCAATTTTAGACACTAAAGATACCTACATAATCATGACATGAATCCGGTATCTCTTTTACTCTATGTGCGAGTCTCTTAACTATCTCTTTCACTAATCCTATGCCTCTGATTACTACTAGGGTGATGACAATTTTAAGGCACTAATAATTAGTATAGCAATACATAACTTTATACAGAGTGTTGAAGTCGATTATTAATGTATTTATTAATTTACATTGTAATTGGCCAATAACCATGGTGGCAATGACAAGGAGTAAATTAAAGGGATACAATAGATACATGGCAGGCTTAAATAGCATAAAATAAAATTCTTTCTCTATGAAAAAAGGAAAACGAAGGCTTAATTATTTTAGTTAAGGATGTCTGCATTATTATTTAACAGATAAATCATTGTATTGCTTTATTTAAATGATAAATATGAAATAAAGCCGAAATACTCAGTGGTAAGGAAGGTCGCCTTTTTTCTTTCAAATAATAATTCACATAAGTCGATTGGAAATTGGAAAAGAAAAAATCTAAGAGACACAGGTGCAGCACGAAAAAATTTCATTAGAATGTAAAAACGTACATAGGTAAACATGAAAATATTTAGTGCTTTGCGTCTTTGTGCTCCACTACTGCTTTTTCTTCTTTAGTTGAAAGGAAGTTAGAACTCAGGAGGCGCTGTAAAGTCTTTCGAAAGTCTTAAGATTTCTTGTTTCCACCAAAGTTATACATCCTCTCATCACTACCTTCCACCTTAAACTCTATTGCTTCCCTTCCGAAGTCTGATACTAACCACCAAGATACACCATTTTCAGCTCAAATTTTTATTTCCTTTCCTCTCCCTTGCCTCAAGCCAAGGGTTAACACATCTTAAGCATTGTCCCCTCCCATTTTTCTGTGACCATCATATCTTCAAGTCATGGGATATTTTTTTCTAGTTCCTCAACTTCAAATTAAGCACCCATTTTATGCTCTATCTAAAATTTTTGTTTTTTAACTGAATTTTATGTTTCCCAATTTTTGTTCTTTCGGCTTCCATCCTTCAATTCTGAGAAATACTTTTAAATAGCTCAAGGCGAAATATATATGCGAAAAATCCACAGTGAAAAAATCAT
>LYUA01000150.1:198935-210506 GCA_002093875.1 Calopteryx splendens
GGGGGGGGAAAAAGGGGGGGGGGGGGAACGTGCCCTCTCGAAGCAGCCAGACGCGCAAGCCTCGCGATTCGATTAAAGTGAGAGCGGGGACGCACGCGTTATGGCATCGCACCTACCGTCTGGAACACTCGCTCTCTCACACGCACACACACACACACACAGATAGTTAATGAGCCTTTGTTCGTCTTCGTCAATAACCATTTCCCCAAACCTTCGTGCGCGGCCGAAGTACCCGGCCCCCTTCCCTCTTTTCCCCGCTATGTGCGAGCAGTAAGATGGGGATTTTCCTCTCTCTCGAAATCGCCCCGCTTCCCCGCCCCAAGGCCTCGTCGCCACACGTAATACCAGAAGAACGAATGTTTTCATTTATCCTCGCTTCACCGTCCTCGACCAGATTTCTCCCGCGCTTCGGCAACGGTGCTCCCGTCCGGCCCTCCCCTCCAAACCCTCCGCCACTCCGCCAACACAGACTCGCTCCGCTCAAAACGAACAACCGCTTCCCGCGACTTTCTTTCTTCCCCAACCGCGTCCCCCGCTCTGGTTTCCGCCTATTCCGAATTCCTCTGTTGTCTCCCTTTTATCACTCCCGTTGACGATGGAAGAAATGCCATGTAACTGCGAGACGCCTTCCTTTCATTCGTCCTTGCGTTCTGTCCCAACTTGTTTTGCAACGGTTATTTCATAACGGCAAGCTGTACGTTTTTTTTTCTCACAATAGCAGTTTCGTCGCAAATCGTGCTTTCAACGAATGCAATACCTGGAACTGGAAACGCCGGCACGGTTATTCCACTTTGATGTGTTTTACTATAGGCAGTAATCCGTGTAACGGCTGGTTTTGGTCCGTCTCTGAACAATATTGCATACAATGCTGGACTTATGAAATAATCCTGAGCAATATGGACAACATTTTCCAGATCAATCCTTTTTTTTAGGCCCTTATAATTTTATATTCCTTCACTCCAAAATGTATACTCCTGCATCCGACACAACATTTTCCCATTTATCACATCCGTCAACACCCTGAGATCTCTCAATATATTCCCCATTTTCCTTGTAATCTTTGATTATTCCCTCAAAAAATCACCTACTACCCAACTCCATCAACCACTTGTTTTCATCATCAGAGTATGTCCTTCATCACTTTCCGTAACCACATCTAATAAATTTAAAATCAAGGAGATAGATTGTAGAACGGATAGATTTAAAATGCCATTTTTTCCTCGTGCAGCTAGAGATCAAAATAGATGCGATCGCAGACGAGAAGAGGTTAATTAGATTAGGTGGTGTATATACTGAGCAGTTCTTTTTCATGCTGTTCTAATTTTACTGCTATTGATCTAATTGTCCCCGCATGAAGGCAATATTGTTCAGTAAGTGAATGTCGCTTGTAAGTAGTTTCATTCGTGTAAGTAGCATTTGTGTAAGTTGCATGTAAGTAGTTTCCCATTTCATTTGTAATGTTCGCATGTGGGAATGTATGACTGGCTATGGTTTACCCCCTGCCACACGCCCTTGAAACGGCTTTCAGGGTGTTATGTAGATGTATAAACCTCCAATTTACGCTCGTTTCACTTTCCCCAGAGGCTCTTTCTAAGATTTTCGATGCTGTAATTCATATGAAATTTTTCTTATACCTTCGCTTTTCTATAAAGAGCACACACTAGAAAACCGTAAAGTCTTAGTTTTGAATCCCACCAATCCAGGAATAATAGTTGCGTCACATTTCTGAGGTACTTTAAATCTTGGAATATATTTATCATGTACCATGTGATCTCACTTTTTTTAGGTATCCCATCTATTAAACCCATTCGTAAACACGACTGAAATTCATTGAATTGAACGGATGTGTTTGAATTCACTATAGGGGCAGTAGAGGCAATCGAGAAAAAAAATGTTAAGTTACCTAACTGTCGATATCGTTGTATAAATTGGTTTTATTACAAACCGTAAATCACTTATGTTGACCCTCTGTAGTGCTGCCTTTTCATTTGTAGATTATTTACTGTGAAGGAGTTGCTTTTACTGTAATCCGCCAAATAATAATATATCAACAAGTATTGTATCATTTTCCAAAACGTCCTGCTCTCCACCCTTGTAAAACGCTGGCTGAAACATTCCCTTGCCGCATAGGCACCACACGGCTCCAAGCGGTTCGCAGAGTCGATAGCCCACATATGGACGCGTACGAATAACCCAAATATTTTGAGCCAACAGGAACATATTGGTTCTCATGCCCTACTCTATATTGAAGTACCCCAAAAAATGATTCCACGAGGAACACACCCCCTGACAGGCTCAGCATACACAAAGATATGCATAGTTTTTCTGTTGAAGTGTAGTATACGGCGGCGAAACATTCTCCTTCTTGTTAATATCGGAGAGTCCCCGTATATTTGCTGTTTGTAAAAGTTAATCTGTAATTGTCGTAACATAAACATGCAAGAATGTCTCTAATTAATCATGAATGCACTCTCTGGAGATATAGTTGCGAATAAAAAGTTCTTTAAGTGTTTAAGGGAATGAACCCCACATTTTTATGACCAAACCAATTTATCCTCATGATTCATCTCAATATTTAGGTCATTTACTTCATACATTTACGGTAAAGGATTGGATCATGGTCCCGTTGAAGTATAAATGAAGAATCATGAAATAATAAATAAAGATATTTTCTTTCTGTAGTTTTAGTGTGTCATAATCAAAATTATATTTGATTACATGATCCTTTTGTCTGCATTGATCATGTGGAGATACTAAAATAACAAGTCTCAGCTAATAATATTAACAATTCCTATTGTCTTCAATTCATGTCGTACTTGGTGTTATTTTGCGTGTTTTCCTATTTTACTCCACCATAAGTCTCCTTCATGTTCTTAGTTTTAATTTCATTATTTATCCGTCTTAGCTCTTGCTCATTGTCGGATTTACGATACTTATTAGCAATTAAAACTGTATAACTGTCCATTCAAAGTACATACAGCATCCTAATACGTATATAAGAAAATTAAATGTCTTTGTTTTAGTTCTGGCTTTAGCAAGGGTAAAAATAACCAATTTCCATTGCCGGAAATATTTATTGCTTGGTCACGGTTGAATCAATGTACCCCTAAATCCAATATGGACCGATATTCCATTTGGTTGAGCTAAGAATGTACTATCTGTAATTGCCGTAAATTAATTAAAATCAATATCGAAGAATCTGGTAAAAAGAATACCAACTCGAATCATAATTACTTTTTATCTGCATAAATATTTATTCTTTATATACATACATCTTTATATATATTTATAAAATCAACATATAACCATAATCAGTCATTGAATAGTTATGCGACCATTATTTAAATGCAAGCAATTAAAAGGGCATCTCTAAATGTGTTAGAGTAGAAAATTGCGTTTGGATTACAGAGGTATGAGTATTCAACGGAAGCATACCTACCTTCTTCTGGCTGTTATGAGTTGAATAGTAACTAATCTCCTAGGAGACGGAGAATGGTAACTGCTCAGAGGTTCAACGGGCAAAATTCAATGTGTGCACCGAAAACTTTTCCTTGTTATACCTATAAAATGGTTAGACTACGCCACTTCTTGCAAGAGTCGGGCCGTAAATATTAGCCGACCTAGGTCATTGAAACTTCGCAGTTTCGAAACACCATGGTAAACGTTACATCGTGATATCTTAACTAGGCGTTAGTCACCTTGTAAAGTTTTTTTTTGTCCTCAACAAATTTGTTTCCGCAGCAACGCGGGTGCGATCACAAAACCTGTTGCCACCCTATTGAATTTTATTCCTCTAAACTCTCTCTCTCTCTCTCTATCTTTACGCTCTAAGAATTACCACGGAATCTGCCAAGTGGCCTTGGCTTTGCCACGTATAACCGGGCGAACGCGTCATCATCCCATTAGGAAATGCCATTATTTTGTTCTCTTGGCAAATGACTCCCGGAAGGAGGGATGAAAAGGGAGAAGAAATCCTTCCAAAAATCCAACCACTCTTTCCACTTTGAACGGCGGCACAACGGATGGCTTCCCCTTCGTTTTCCGCGGGAAGAACGTCCAATTCGCGGGCTTGGTTGGGGCGGACGGTTTGGTTTGAGGCAGAAGAATCAACCGTCATCGTCGCTCGGAAGAGTGAAGGTGAAATTAATTGTCGTTTACTGTCGAGAAACGAAACAAAAAGGCATCAGGTGGGGTCAGAGGTCGTGCGTTGTGGAGTGCAATGCTCCGAAATCAAAAAGAGGGTGTGATTTGGCTGGGGGAGGGGGGTTGAGTGTGATTTTTGGCAGATTGGAGTGAGGTCGTTGGAGGAGGTAATGAATGGTGGGGGAAAAAGAGGAGGAGGCATTTGGTCTCGGATCGGCAGCCACAGAATCGACAAATTGGAGGAATATCGCGGAAAGGATTGAGATACGCTGATGACCCTGGCAGGATGAACGAAGTAGGGGCACAGAAACTTAATCACTGAAGTGTAAAGTTGCGAATAAACTGAAGGTATCATCAAGGTGCTGCAAAAATATTTTCTAATTATTCGTTTGATTAATTTTCCCAGCACTTCCTTGCGATCTCAGCGCTCTGGTTTTGTTACTATATGGAGGAAGGATGCTAAGGTAAGGTAATACCCTAATACTTCTCCTTAACATGCAGAATCTCTACTCACACGATTTCTAATTGGGCGAAGCTCCTTTGATCTAATTTATTTGAGGTACTTCTCCTACGACAACGTTTGAGGTTCCGAGGAAGTTGGATTTAAGGGAGCTACGAATGTAAAGTCATGGTGGCAAATAGCAATAATTGTTGAAAAATACTTATCACCAATTACAATTTAAACTAAGGAACAGGAAATCTAATAGGATTTTCCAGGTTCAACGAGTATTCAAATTTACTCTTTTGTATTTCAGGTAAAAACTAAAAGGAAGAGAATGGAAAAAGGAGAGGGTAAAATGTATCTATAAAATGGAGACCATTCACAACAGTAAACCCTAGCAGATAGATGGAAGCTCTCAGAAAGGTAACATAAAAAGACGGAACTTATCACGTTGATGCTAGGTTTCAGGTAGGTGCTTAGAGAGTGAGAGTTGCAAACCTGAAAGCATTTTAACAGCCTTCCATAGAGAAAGTAAATGTCTTTCGTGTGATGGCAAGCATAAGTGATCTTGTGGAGCAAGTTAAAGAAGGAATTCAAATTCATAATGAGGTAAGTGAGGAAATGTGCACTTTTAATCACATGAAGAACGCATTGCCTGATGTGGAATTGAGCCAAGGCTAAATTATGAATGCATTCTGCACCGTAAAACCGTAATAACAAATTGAATGATATATTTAATTGCCATTTGTGTTATGCAACACATTAATGACCAAATCCTTTCGAGGACTGCATTTTACTGATTAATTACCCCATCACATTTAGGTATTTAGGTCATCGGCATGTGTGAATGGCAAATAATGCAGAACGTCCATGTTTTTTTTTATTTGGGACAGTTTAATCGAAGCATTTTCTCATTTCCAATGTAGCATTAATGAAACCAATGTAATGGCCATAGAAATATTTTATTCTCATTCACGTTAGCCCTTAGGCGACCCCCGCGCCATTATTTTGTAATAAAAGTAAGCTTGGAGGAATCCTTTACATTACTGTTTGCTTCAAAATGATAAAACTTTTTAAAAAAATGACGTGCATTTAATAGCCTTAATTTAGAATGATTAAATATTTATGAATGCTGAATTCCGATTCCAATCAAATATCGGAAACTTAGAAATTAGTATGTATTTCCCGTTCGCTGTTTTCATTGAAATTAATTCAGCATATGTTTTACTTGACTGCGTCATGAAACTTACTGCAGTCTGACTTCAAATAGTTCTTTTAATTCATAATCGATATAGCACAGCAATCGACGTCTTTCATGGGAAATAGTGCGAAAGATATTTTGAATGCAGACGACTAGTGAATTCCAAATGACCGTAAATCGGTTGAGTTCCCATTTGTTTACACTATTTTCAATATTTATTGTTGATTATTCTATGTTTTTAGGGATGCCGTAGAGAGCTTTAAACGACTATTGATATAAAAATCCAAAGAAAACGTCCTGTATTAAGCAAAACACAATTTTCATATCATTAATACAGACTCCTACAGGCTCAAATTCAATGATGTGAGGCGCAGTTTATGATATTTGTCACCAAAATAAATGAAAATATCTTGAAACGTTGGAATCATGAAAACTAGGATTATATGGAACAAGCATTAACTAATTAACTAAATTTCCAATCCTCGATCCTCCCTGAGGCTAGCTAATAATGATGTAGCTTTAGATGTAAAAAAAATGCTGCTGGCTGGATCAAAATAATGATGGAAGAGAGACAATGGGCAAAAACTAATTTTCTCTAAGGAAAATGTATTTCCCCAGAAAAAAAGGATTGATCACGACCTACTGTCAAAAAACTATCATCTTTCGGCACTGCCGTCTCAAATGTTGGCTGTTCTTACAAAGGCCGTCGTATTTCAGAATGAAATTGAGATAGCGTGCCGGGTTGCAGCTTAAGTGAGGAATAATGAATGGGAGGAAATACTTTGAAGGGCCTTACGGACACCTGAAAAGAGAGGGAGGAGGATGATTGAAAGGGAAAATGGTCGCTAAGGTTCAAGGTAAAGTTTTTCCAGAGGAAAGTCGGAAATGAAATGAATACGAGTACAGTGCTCATAGTTACATTTAAAACGTGTCACCTTTTTCTCAGATAAATTACTACCTATTTTCATACGTTTCTATTCTCTTGCAGTCATTCCAACGCCCATACCCGCTTCTTCAGTATTTTTTGCATCACAATTATTACACACTGATTGGTATGAACCAATATTTTTGCTCCTTCGCTTTATCTCGAGGGTTGAAAAATAGTGTCCGTGATCGTTATAGGAATCGCAGACAAATTTGAATCTCTTCTGCGATCAAAATTTAGTTTTTTTACCAGTAAGCAAATGATTGAAATTATACCTACATGCCTAAACATTAAGCATTAGTAACTACACCTCTTCTCTTCCGAATAGGAACCTATAAGAACTTCGAAAAAAATTTGAAGCTTACAATTGAGCTACTACTATGTTCATTTCCAGATGTGACCAACAATTTTTTTTAGTGAAAATGAAGAATAAAAATTTGTATTCCCCAATGTTCACCAGCTCCGCCAAGTTATGACTAGGTATGTCTGTGAATTTTTCTCCAATAATTAATTACTGCTAGTCTGGCACGCACAATTTTACAAAACAAAATCTAAGCTAATTACTTTGATATGCACTTTGTTACAAAACATAAATTAATGCTACAAACTTAGCTAAAGCGGTTTTTTTGAAGTGCATATTTTTTCTACTACATTGTTCTTAATTCAAGGTACGTAGACTTATGGTCGCAATCCAGGTGCGGATTTCTCCACTTCGACAAACAGTAGAAGTGGCTTGGAAAGCGGGTATCGTGCAAAGGTGGGTGTAACACACTCGTTGGCTAATCCGGAGGTCGCTGCTAGAGATGTTGTAATGGGCGAGAGGTTGCCGCGATATCACCTCCGCATATAATATATCATGAGGAGATCATTAGATGATTCCAAATATGTCCTCCGTGATAATCAACATGAATACCAGTTAGGAAAATATAGAAAATTGGAATGGAATGAATGGAGAGAAAGATAAGGTGTGGGAGAAGAGGTAGGAGGGAGGAAGATATAAGGGTGAGGTGGGAGCTGGGGGCGAGGTGGGGAGTAAGTTGATGAGAATGAGAAAGTAGAATGGGGAGAGAGAGAGAGAGGGCGACATCCTTCCTTCCTTCTTTGACATTCACAAACACACCCCCATCCCTCTCGCAGATCAGCGCCAAAAAGCAAAATGAGGTAGGGAAGTAAAAAGAAGCGAGGCGGAAAGGGGGGTATGTTGAACCCGCAGACCCTTCACCCCTCTCTTCCAAGAAAAGCTTCGAAGGGAAAGGAGATTTGGAGGAGAGGACGGGAAAAGGACCGCTGGGAGGTTGGGAGGGCAGAGGCATCGTTGCTCGGAAATCCCCAGAACAGAGTTGGTTCGCGTGGAGAGAGAGAGAGAGAGATATTCCAAAATAATTGGGTGAGTGAGTGAGCGGGCGATGGAGTGCGTGTGAGAGGAGATCGGGGGGAGAGGAAATTATTTACGCCGACTTCGCTTCCACCTGTCGATCAATAGTAAGTACTGCTCGAGCGGGTACGAAGTTTGGGGAATCGGGAGGAGGAGGAGGATGGGGAACGAGGGAGGGGGTTGGAGCAGGAGCGAGAGGTGGGGAATCCTCACTAGGGTTGCGCTTATTTTTAGGATTTGAGGAAAGTTATGCTCTCGGCCTTCAAAAATAATCGATGTGTTAAGGGAATATATGTGTTTCGTATAACTCTTGTCCCAAGGGGCTAAAGTACGTCTAAACTAATCATGCAAGTTTTTGGACGTTGAGAACTCAATTCATATATTAAAAGAAAAGATAGAGTCATCATGTCTCAAAATTCTTTTGGTTTCTACGCATCCATTTTCGTTTTTCGCTATAGTGTCCTCCAGAGTTCTTACTCCTCTCAGGCGCCGCCGGCGGGTGCTATCATCCTCCAAAACAACAGCGACTAACAATATGATCATATTACCTTATTTTTAGACTAACAATTAGATCATATAACAATAATAACATAAGTAAACAAGTAGCAGCTACAACAAATATGGTTTTCTCCCTCCATTTCCCGCGTAGAATGTGTTCACAAATGTGATTGAAAGACATTTTGACGGCATAGGTTCGGATGGAAAGTGCCCTGTGATATCACAGGGCACTTTCCATCCGTGTGATTAGTGTCCCGTGAATGCATATATGATCTGACCAGGCTGCATGAAGTTACCGAAACTATTGCATGGACTGACTAATTGAGGGTGGTTTCTCTTTGGTTTAAAAAAACAAACGAGTGCCTATATACACACACACACACACACCCCTTCACTCTCCTAAAAATGAAATTTTTACGCTGACACAATACAGGTTTTCATTCCAAGATAAATGTACGTTTCTACGCATCTATATGAAGACCGTGATCGTGTAGGTAGCGGCGCGCCTTTTTATTTATATCGAACTTGTCTTTCTGTCCTTGTGACGCCTCCATTTTTCCACATCCTTTGCGTAAAGCCTCAACTTTCACTTTTACTTCTGAAACTCTATTCATACTTGTTTCATTCCAGGATGTTAAGACTTTCGTAATAGCTTTCCTTGCACTCAACCTAATATGTATCCTTAAAACTCCATAGGTGGGATAATAAGTGTAGCATTTCTCTCGCGGTGGGTAGTTAAGTGCACTGAAAATCTCAATTACGGTCCCTATGAGGTTAATATCTGAATCTCCACTCAACCTCACGCCTTTCTCTGCTGAAGTCACTCCAGTGTGTCTGCTGAAGTCACTCTTTGTGAAATTACGCCATCTCATTTTTTTTTAAATCCGCGCTGAAAAATTAAACCATACTTTTTTTCAGACTTGAGGAACTTGGGAGTATCATGCTGTAAGACGGCAATTGACTTAGTTAGAAATAACGAATGAACTTAGCAGTTAACGAAGCAACTTCTATCTTTTCGTAGTGAACGAAGAAAGTGCGCCCAGAAGAACATTGGCATTTTAACATGTCACTAGTGGACTGAAACAAATTCATCAATGGTATTCGATTAGGGTTTCCGTTCGGGTTTCCGAAGTCGGATAACAGTACCTACTTCAACACGTGAATTCATATAATAGAAGGTTTATTTTAGGAAGCAGAAAGCATTACTTTTCTCAATTTTGAAAGATAGGCAATACCCAAATTTTCGCCATACTCCCTCCTCATCCTCCTTTACCTGAGATTATTAGGGATCAGTGAAGAAACATTTGTCATTTTACGCTCTGCCTCCCCGACCGACGCTACATAGGTAATATTCCATAATTGTTCTTTCGCAGGTTAGATTGCAGATTTAGCTGCATTTTTACCCATCTTTAAATAAACACTCTTGTTTCTTCATTTGTCTTCATCATCGTCATTATTTTCAACGCAGAAAGTTCAAATTACTTTTATTTTTAACCTAACCTACACCGGGAATAATATCCAGTGAAATAGATAATTTTAATTGGGATGAATACATGCCTACAGACCAAAATTTTTCCTATCTGGCATTAGACTTATGTGATTGGGAGGCTCCTTGCAAAAGGAATACTTTTTAAACACTGCAATAAAGTTTGGCTATTTATGTATGGCGATGTATTATAATTAAAATTTATTAAAATAATTAGAATTTGGAAAGAAAATGAGGAATCCTAAAGATTCCCTTACATAATTTATAATTGGTATTTTTCTTTCTGGAAAACACGGTGACAGTTACCTAACTATATTATAAAATTCGTTTCCATTATGCTCCTTTTTTAAAACATAAAACTATTGATTTGGGCAAATAAACTGCAAATAAAAGCATATTTCTCTGACTTATAACATGTATCATGCATGCAGGTAATCCATTAATTATTTTTTTTTATTCTTATACGTTCGCTCACAGAAGTTTACCCCAAAATACGTACCACGACGCAATATATTTCTTAATTTTATACTACGATCCTTGTGAATATCGCAATATTGTATTATTTTCTTGTAAATGGAGGGGTAGCATGGGTCCTATGGGGGAAAATGAAAGTCGAAGAAAGTAATTGATGAGTAGGTGAGGATTCTGTGAAAAATGAAATTGAGAAAATTAACAAAAACATCACACACCCGATAGGAAATTTGAGAAATAAATGCCCGAAAGAGATAACGAAAAGACGTCAGGATAGGGAATTAGGTAAGAAGGATTAGAGAAGCTATCCGAGGAAATTCTTTGGACCTGTCACGAACAAGCTCTCGCTCAACTAACTTAAGATGATGACCTGGGAAATTTATTGGGCTGAATTTTCACTTGAAACGCAGTACGTAACGCAACCAACATTAGTACCCGCGTCAAGCTTTAATTCAAGTTTAAATAAAATTTTATGGCACACACCATGTTATAATTTTGAGGTTCCACAACGACGAAATGAATCCACGTGAGCAGAAACCCATAACCTCCGTTCCCCGAGTGATACGGTGAGCCACAATCATGATTTACGAGGTCATACACGCGTGCAGGGCATATTTTCACGTCACGTCTAAACTTTTCTGTGCTTTGGTACTATCTGGCCCAACAAAAACATTCGCCATCCCGCATTCTCGCATCCGCGCCGGCTAGGATATTACACTTTCACGTCATGCGACGACTCCATAGGTGGGCAGGGCTCGTGGATGGGGGTCGCATTTTAGGGCGGAGGAGGAAAGAGGAGCAGCGACAGAGAAAGGACTCTCGCAGCGGCGTATCAAGTGCATTCCCCGGCGCCTTTATCATGGGGACCCGAAGGGCGAATCCGAGACGAAGGGAGAGGTGAGAAAGAGCTGGGAAAGAGGTGGGCGCACCCGGCACGCGGTCCATCTTCTCTTTCGGAGAAAGGTAGAACGCCGAAAAGAGGAGGAGGAGGATGGGAAAGTGAAAAGGGAGCGGTGGATTCGGGAAGCGA
>LYUA01000150.1:364382-376470 GCA_002093875.1 Calopteryx splendens
TATGGTGGCCAGTTCCTTTCCCTGTACCGCCTGTGATTTCCCAGGGTGACCTTGTACCCGAAAAATGGTACAGAGCTTGGGTGAAGCTGAGGGTGTCAGGAGGCATCACCGGGATTCGAACCCCAGCCCTCCGGTAAGCAGCCCTACGCTCTAACCACTGGACTATCACGTACCATCATCAGCTCCTCAACACCGAAAAAATTGAAGATGAGTCATGGCTGTACAGGCTAGAACCGGAAACAAAAATATAGTCACCACAACGGAAGCATTCCTCGTTCCGAAGGCTCAAAAAATCACGACAGATGTGGACCATATTCAAAGTGTTGCTGACCGTCTCCTTTGACAGCCGTGGCAATGTGCACCACGACTGCCCACCAGAAAGACAAATAGTCACGAAGGAGTGATTTGAATTCTGCAACGTCTCAGTGAGACAGCTTGGTCCAAAAAACCGGAGCTCTGGAAGTGGAAAAACTGGCAGGCATATCACAAGTGCTTTAGCTCATTCGTCACACCTCATCCTGACTTCATTGACAATAAATGGAATTCTTGTTGTCCGCAAAGCACCTTACTATACTTACATGGTTCCTCCCGACTTATGGTTGTTTTCGAAGATGAAGAGACCACAGAAAGTATCTCAATTTGAGAATAGAGAGGAGATAATGCAGAAAGTAATGGCAAACCTGAAGGCCATTTCAAAAGACCCCTTCCAGGTGTGTTCCCACGATTGGTAGGACCAGTGGGGTAAGTGTAAGGAGGTGTTAGGAGGGTGTTAGTGTCCCACGGATCATATCAGATGCGCAACGTTTTTTCCCGGCCGAAATTCGGATTCTTTTTAAACTGACCTCGTTTAACAGTTGATAGCAAATTGAGAATCTATGAAATAGTGAGTATACTAGTGGCTACATAGGTCGCTGAAGCCAGAGTGACAATTACAAGACCAAAATGTTTACCGAATACAAATGAAATCAGTACACTATTATTTATTGAAAATAGAATAAGAAACTAAGAAATAATAAGTCACTGCAAAATACCGTGCAATATTGCATTTATGATGGATCAGAGTGAGTACTGGAATAAAGGTATAACAATAAACGAATACAATGTCGCCAACTGCAAAATCAAATAAAATAAAGCAATAAAGCATACACAAGATAGACAAAGAGGACGGAAAAGACCGCCTAAACGATGGATTGAATGTTGCATAATATCATTTGAAAATTATCAGGCTAGAAAAACAGGCAGTTAAGTCGATGAAGTTGTTAAGTCCAGAATACGTCTGGTGACCTTTTTAAGATTAAGGAAAACTAGGCAACACCCTGTTTTATCCTAATACTTAGTCATGGAATATTTTTCACTAATCTAATAAAGATGAAAATAAATAGTTTTAATGCTTAGAACTTAGCTGGTGAAACACGAGTTTTGAAACAGAAAGTCATCATCAGATCTTAAAATACCCGCTAAAACTGGGGTATTTTCATTAAAACTCTCAGTGGAATAACGTGGCATCTAAGCATATTATGAATTGATGCTTATTATATATGCATGGTTCTTTGAACCCATGCCGGAGACCATTCATTCCTTTCACCTAATTACTTCGACGCTAACTGACATACATTTGACCAGGTAATGAAGCGCTGTAGCGAAACTGGAAAGGAGATACATTAGCGGAATGGCACGTTTACATGCGTTGCTACTTCAACTGCATAATCCAGGTATTACAATTACTGGCCAGTAATTACGAAGATTGGAAATTGAAATTCTGCTTCCCGTGCTCATTGCGATCTCTCATGAATCTTGACGCGTACCCACACTGCTAATGGGACCAAATCTCCACGTGCCATCATCTAGATGCCTCATGGCCTGTACGTCACTTCCATCCTCCTATATGCTTGAATTGGTGGTTTATGGCCGTCCTCTATTGCGAGTAGCTGTCCCCATGAGCGTCTCACCCCCTATTATAGCGCAATCTATGGTAAACAATACGAAATGGCAGACAATGACGACGGGAAGGCACTGTGCCAGGGACATCCAGGGGGCCAACCAACGCTCATAGGATGGCTTACCTTGGCGCCGAGTTTTTCCGTTCAGTTTGGAGGGGACGTGGAACCTCATATTCACGCTCCCAACCATGAGTTAACAGTAATGGAAAGCGCGTGAAAATTAGCGCTCAACGCGAACGGGTTGCCCTACGCTAACTCCAGGTGTGCAAATAATTCTCATGCCTCGTAAGTCCAAGAAGTTATGGGTTAAAAACCTATTGCTAGTTTACTAAAGATAATACTAGTTACGCTTCCTCAGAGCGAAAACTTTTCATGATGAAATTTCAATTTCAATAGAATGAAGTTTTCACTCTGAATCGCCTGTCCACGCGATATTTTTTGGAAATTTAGTGTAAACAATTAACATATTTCGGCTGAAATGCACGAAAGCCTTATTTATTTATCACACAGGGTTATGATAATGAGCTTAAAAAGGTGAAATATGGCTTCTTGTTTGTCCAAAAACATTTCTGCGATTGGTAGCTCATCATTCATCGGGTCAAGGTAAAACATGAAGCAAATAAAATGAAGATGTTCTTTTTTTCGTAAAGATTGGGTTATAATTAAGACACATAGTGGTTATGGCCACTATCCCGGAAATCGAGAAAGTCATGATTCTAATTCCTGTACAGGTCATTTTTCTTCCACCAATTCATCATAACAATGATGAACTGGCCTGACAGCCTTCATCGAGAACTCGATGCCGGCTGCCAACGCCATGAGAGAACTCGATGCCAATGATACCTTCAAAAACAAATCACTCATGTCCTCACGTTAGTTTGATTTATTTGAAGTGAATTATTTTATTTATTTTAACTGATTGATCCAGCTAAATGTTCATTTGAATAATTTGAACTGCTACTCCCGAAGAATTCACCACACACAGAAATCAATAGAATACAGCAACAATATACAGGCTGCCTTTAATGAAACTCCTTGATGTCAGAAACCATTTTAAAATCGTTGAAAGAGTGTTTTCATTTCATAAATTCCTCCCGATATTATGCCAACATGAAAATTTACCTTAAACTGTAACTTGCTGGCTATTACGGTGTTTCTATTTAACGTTCTAGCAATCAATTACGTTAGTAATGGTAGCTCCGGACATGCTGTGGTGGATATGGACTGAATTCGAGTACAAAAATTCACTTAGAAACACGTTTGGAAGGTAACCATTAACCTTTTGGTCAGCTTCGTAAGACATATGTTGTTCCTTACCTTCCATAATTTTATTGTTTACTTCTTGGTTACGAAATACAACTCCGAAGTTTCATTTCAGCGGCCCCGTATTGTGAATTTTAATAAAATAGACTGGAAAAAGTAGTTTTATCTAACAAGGCTTTAACATATTCGCTGAACCAATAGATTTTTCAATGGTTCCATTATGTACCTAGTCTATTATCAAGGATATATTTGTTTAATTTATTTGCCCCAACAAAGTATTTTTGGATCCTTATCCAGTATCAATAAAGAAAAAATTAATAACATTGATACCTTGGCTATAATATTTTTGTATAAAATAAGAAATTGCTTACACATTTGTTTCAATTCAATATGAAAAAAGGCCGTGGAATATTGACGCAGGTAATGGTCATAATTGTTTTTACGGGTAACCCCGCAACGTTGCAGGTTGTCGCAACGAAAGGGTTATAACCACAGTATTTTAATTAAAAGATGACATAAAAGTCAAATCAATGAGCAAAGTGTGGAATTAGAAAATATTGAAAAGTAAATACCAAAATGACGACTGTGTACCGCAGAGAAATTCTAATGAAAGATTGATTTCGACACAAAATGAGGGTCAATGGAGTAAAGACAGACCAAGCTGATATTGAAAAAGGACAAAAATTCCTGGCCAAGTATTTACGAAAATATAGACGAGAAGAATGTGAGCTCATTTTCTATAGCTCGAAAGCACGGTGACGGAAGCCTTCAATCATCGAGATAATGGAAAATAATGGCTTTGGCCCTTTTTCTTGTTGATCAGTCAAGAAGAAGAAAAACATTAATGGCCTTCGTTGTTTATCTGAGTAGGATATATTTTCTGAGATACAAAATACGTTGCCAAAGTGCTGCTGACAAACCGGAATTTCTATTTAAAATTAGGTACCACCTTAAAATGTTTAGTTATGTATTTTACCACTGCTTTCGTGATACTTTATTTATTTTCGAGAGATAAAGCGCAGCCCTATTAACTTAATAAATATTTTCAATAAAGTCAGTGTAACTTAATTGAATGTTTGGTCAAACGCTACAGGTGAATGAATGGTGAAATTATTATTACTATTATTATTGGTAGTCTACCGGTTGAGGTAGGTTTTTGATGGAAACACTTAATGCAAATATTGTTATTATTATTGGTGAATGGTGAAAATTAGAAATAAATGTTTATAAATGCACATAATTTTAATTTGAAAAGATATATCATATTTTCCTGTACTTTTCATTGCATAAAATATAAAATGATAATATAGCATTAACCAGATTATATTGCAAAAGCTTTAGTCACAATTTTTCCTTACTTTGATGCTTATTAATAATAATTCCTCCAGCTTCTCATTGCCATCGTTCATTATGTCTTCAATATGGCCAAAATGAATGTATCATCTAATGTATATCCAATTATTAATTTGTATATTCAAGTTTAACCATTGTTTTTCAAATTATTGGTCTCCCTGCTACTTTAAACCGGCGAATTATCATTTTTTGTTCTTATCGCAATAAAATGTCAGTATTTTAAATCTTATACGCTGATAAATCTCCGACGAATGTATTTTGCGTTACATCCAGTGTTCTGGCAATAGAAATTAATATTTTCCAAAAATATTATTTTCACCAGAAATAAAAAAGTGCTTGAAACCTATGAACCGTATGGACTGCAAATATATATTTTGAACTCCAAGTGGTATCTTGCAAAATAAATAGTAATGAATACCTCAGGAGTGAGCAAATTTTCTGAGATAATGCACTTAAGATTGATATGAGATATGTAATGTATGTTCTTCTATGTACATATTTAAAGCTTAATTTAAATGTTTTTACCGAATTAGTATGCATGCTCCGCAGAAAAAAAGCAACAGAATGATACTTGCTCAAATTACCATGTGCCTATCGCTTCCTCTTAAAAAAAGAATGTTGGACTTCAAGTTATTTAAGTTTTAGCCAAACAGAAATTTTGATGGAAAAAAGTGGTCTCGGATATATTTTATCGGATTTGTTACGGATTCGTAAGAATCCGTAAATATCCAATATTTCTAATAGGAAAAATTTGAATTCCTTTGAGTTATTGCCCTTAGAATAAATGACGCAAATAAAGAGCTCTATCTATTTTAAAAAATTGCTTCAATGAATTAATATAATATTCAAGATTTTATAATGGTTCATTGAATGGTTTATGATATATAGTTACATTCTTATACGACGTTTTCCGTAAAATTTTAAATAAATAAGTATTTTGAAAATTGGTTTTTATCTTAAAAAATTGAGATTGCCCAAGGAAAAAAACTGTTTTTGAACGAGAACCAGAATTGAGAAAACGAACCGATTGTTAAAGTATTTAGAACTAAAGTATAGACAGATATTTAAAGACCCTCCCTATAGCGCTCCTCCAGCTCTCTCTCCATCGTCGTAGTCTTATGAGTTTCAACGGCAGGGTAAGCTTCATTACTAACCCACAATTAGACCACAAAATGGAGTATTCTGACGTATCCCCTTGCAGACGCATTAATTGCATTTGAGTCTACGAAATCTTAACTTCCTTTTCCAGCGAGAATTGTTGTGGAACCCCATGGAAAATTGAAGCTGTCTCTTTCTGAGGCTCAAGGATTCCATATATTCAAATATAGATTTTATGTCAGCCACACTCTTGCTCTGGAGTAGCAAAAAATAATATTTCTTGGCAGTATCTGCAACGAAGAAGAGGAAAAAAATGCTGCCCGTATAAGAAAACCAAAATATAAGTGGGGAGATAAGAGAGTGGCTTTTAGGTGCGTGAACACTACATCCTTAACATGGAAGGACAATGGAAGAGTCACCATACATCAGCACATGAATTACGTTTATGAGAGAAACATTTGAACAGAAGTTAAGAGATTGTAAAGGAATAGGCATAGAGATGCTCATGATTAACATGATTAATTGTGCTACGCTTATAAGAGTAGTGGACACGGTGAGTAATTATACTTTCACGAAGTGCTTCATGAAAAAGACACTGAGAAGCTGGCGAAAGACAACTGGCAATAAAATTCAGTGTTTTGAATCCCTGCATGCCGTTTTTCTTCCTAGTTTTTGTCTTCTTCTTTCCGGTTATTGAGGTCATTTATGTATAGGAAAAATGATTGAACTGGTTGGATTGGTAGATCTAAATATTTTTGACCGAACACAGTCATCCACAAGAATAGTTTGAGATCCTTAGATGTGGAATAGCGTTTTAACCGAAAAATTCGTAAATAATACCTACTTTGGATTAAATACTTAGTATAATTTGGAAGAAAAACTTTATGTAATATTAACTTTTTCAGAAAAAAACATCGCAATGAAATTGTATAAGATAACTTCATTTTATCATTTTTGTTGTTTTTTATAAAAAACAAAAAATGAAATCTTTTATTAGTTAGTGGCATTTTTTGATATCAGAGACTTTTAAAAATAATCCCGATATAACTAGAGAAAGAAAAAAATCCCAGTGGAAAAAGTAAAATTATTTTAAAGAGCCCTTTCGTCGTTTTTCATTAGTTATATCCGACATGGTCGGATTCTAGGCCAAATTAGCACGCCATTATTTGTTTGGGCACGAACTTAGTGCTTACCTAGAGAGTTCTAACTTTTTTGCCTTTATTCCATATTGACCCGTTTTTAAGTATATGAGCAGTTATTTTGTGTTACATTCGCCTCTTATCGAAACATAGTGAGAATCAGGTAATTAAATAATTTTTTATCATGAAACATGCACTATAAACTTTATAAAGATCACTATATTTTAAACCATCATGTGCTGCGCTAGTAAATTTAAATTTGAATGCGTATTGTTCAAAATAAATTATCAAGCGGGCTCTAATTTACAAACTAAAGTTTCTCAAGTAATCGTTAATTTCTCAGAATAATTAATCATATTTCACACATTTTGATGAAACATATTGGAACAAGACAACAAGATTTTTATTTTTACCAGCGCCTTTCAAATGTTTTAAAATGAGTTTTAAACCCAATTAGAATTCTTATTTATTTGAAAAATAAACTTTTGTGAAATCCCTTCCCGCAGAATGATTTTCAAAGATGATTTTTTTTCCTGCTCTCTCCAGCTTTATTGCTTTTGGGATTCCTAGAGCATGACCCTTTTCCCTCCGCTCTTTGTTCATTCCATTTCTTCTCCTCCGCCCAAACCAAAGTTCCCACCCCTCCGGTCTCAGCTCCTTTCCTCCCCCACCCTCTTATCTCCTCCCTACCACACCCATAAGAGGGAGACGGCCATCTCAGTCCTCCCTCCCACAGATGGCCTCTCCCACTCAGCCTCCTCAAGTTCGTACGAAAGCAGAGGCAGGAAGCGGGAGTTAATTATCAGTAGCTTCAGCCCTCTCTCTCTCTCTCTCGCACACACATTATTTCCCTCATTCGCCTTCTATCTCTCTCTTTCCCTCGGCTCCTCATTCCTTTCTCATCTCCTTCAATTCTCTTAGCCCTCGTCGGAAACGGTTCTCTCTCGTCTCCTCTTCTTTTCCACACAACTTTTCCAAAAAAAACTTTCCGGGCTCTGGTTGGTTGGCTCTACTTTTTTTGGGGGGGAGGGGGCGGAGAAATAATTCATTTTCCTTCTCCTCCCTCTCTTCCCCACCGCCACCCAGTTCCTTCTCCCTTACAACGCATTTTCCGCTTGCTTTTCTTCCATTTGGCCGCGACTTCCCTCCTCCCTCCCCACCGCCACCTGGAACCCGCTGAAAAAAAGAAGCCCGGAAGAGACCGTTTCCTGCGGAGCCTAATCTAACTCAGGGGAATTTTTCTGTGTGTGCCAATACCGTTGTCGATGAACTCACGAACTAAAAAGAGAGGAGAGTATTTAACATTTGTTTCGTGCCTATTGGTGGCGAGAGAATTCTTTTGGTAAAATAGCGAGTCTCACAGGGGCTGAAAATTCGAGGAAGCTATTAATGTTGGAATTTAACTTATGGATTTAACTTGTGTTGGAATTTAACTTATGGATGGTGGTTTTGAGATAGGCTAGTAATGCGCTTATAAAAACAGGTATTTACCTACGCAGAAAACGTTGGAAAAAGGTTTGCTTGAAGTTTATGGAATATGTTTACTTTTCCATAGGTAATGAACTCAAGTTAAAGAAAAGGATGGTCTTGTAAAAAAGAAAAACGAAAGATGAACTGCTCCAAAGGATACATAGAACATTATTTTGCGTAAGTCCATAAGTCACAAATACAGGAAAATGTCTTATGAATAGGCAGAAATGATCACTAGATAAACTATTAAAGAATTAAGGATTAAATAGGTTTTGAGATTTCTTCTTCCTCATATTTGCGAAGAAAATGAACGTACCATAGGCCAATTAAATAGCAGATGCTTCAAATTTAAATGAATCTTCCAAATGCAGATCCGACATGCATTTTAAACGGATCTTTTGAGTTGCACGTATAGCGGAAAATAATTCAATCGTAAGGTGAATTTGAAGCCATTTTGACAAGCGTGTTTCTTGGCGCACCTTGATTTTATATTTTTTCGTTATAATACCGCACAAACTCACTGACTGTGGAAGCCTTATCTTAGCTATAAGAGTTTATTGGCACTACAAATCCGTGGAAATCCAATACATAGAGAAATTAAAATTTTATAATTCTACTATTGAAGTCCCAGAGATATTTCAGGTTAAATTAATAGAAAATACATTCACGGATAACAGTTATTGTTTTCCATGTAATTATGGGCGAAGTGGTAGCCAAGTTGGTAGAGAGTTTAACTGTTAACTGGAAGGTCCCGGCTCAAAATCCCGGATGCTGCTATTGAAAAACCACATCTAACAATTCAATTGATATGATTCTTTCGCAAGTAAACTTTTAAAGCAGAACCCGAACGGGATCGCAGAGAAATCATCCATAGCGGCTACAATTCGGAGGTGGGCTATACCCTAAATTATAAAAACAAAACTTCACACAGATTATTGCAATACCCATGAATATCATAACGATTATTCGGCGTTGATAAAGGATGGAAAACTTAATTTAAGATAACGATTATTATGTGCCTATCTTAACTCCTCACTTGAGTGCAAAATCAAGTACCTAAACCCTTCAGATTTGAAATTTTTGCATCCGACAGCGTGCGAGCATATTTTGGAAGCTGTCACTGCGTTCATAAGCAATTATTCACGAGAATAGAACAGAAGAGAATAGACAGATGGATAGCAAAATGCTAGTTCAACTGCTAATTAAGTATATCTCGCCCCCGAGGTACGTGAGCGAGCGACACGTTAATAAACCTCCCTCCTAGCGAGTAACAGTCTCCCACTCGTGTTCCAGGGCCGAGGACAGCGCTTTCCCATCATTGCAACGAGTCTCGTCTGACGCCGTGCGCGCAGTCGGGAGTTGTTTTCCAACTGGCCATTGCTTTGCCGCCGGCAAAGCCGGAGGCGGATAAAAGGACGGCTCCAGCCTTGGCACTTAGGGAAATGAGAGCGGGATCGGGGCGCACGTGATGTCGGGTGCGGCACTGGAGCCTTGTTGATCGAAACAGGGTTTTGCCGGTACTCACGCAAAGGCTCCGGCTTCAGGTATCATGGGAATAGTTCTCTTGCCGTGTCCTCCGGAAACTGAGCGTGAGCCGTCGCAAGCTCGGACCTTGACGGAACCGGGGGACCCTTGCGGGTGTAGTGAGTGACCATTGAGTAGGGAAACTGGATTTAAATGCCCTTATTGCCCACCGCCACTCTGGATAAAATCTTCCGAGGATAAGTTGCGTCATGTGTTCATAATGTAGCAACGACCGAAAATGCATATTTTCCGATTCGATTTCGAGCAAGGATCTTTTCACAAGGGGGTGGTTTTCTTTCTCATTAATCAGAATGCTTTATAATTTAATACGACTAATATTAATGACCTAAGAAAATTTTGGGCTAAAATAATGTAATAAAATCAATTTCAGGGATTAAAGGTAATTTAGGTTAAGTACCTACTTCAGACATGAACTCAATCGACGTCTATAGTAGTCTTAACAAGATTTCAGATTCACTTTAGATGGAGGTGTAATGTGTTGGAAACATTTTTAAATCACGGCAGTTTTCCAGTAGCGCATAGTGGAAAATTGCTTTTTCTGTTATTTGTACTATTATTAAATCCTTCCTGCACATTTTTAAACCGTAATCTTTAAACTATATTGTGAGTGAACCGTAAATAATGCTAACATGTTGGCTATACAAATTGCAAACTTGATCATTATACGAGCTCAATTCTTATGAAGGATATCTGTCACCTATATATCATATGGCGATTGACAAAAAGTTTTAAACCCTTTATTCGCTTATTGAGAAGCTTCAGCACATCCGTGTTAACGGCTATCAATTATCAAGCATGTAAGACACGACCATTTCATAATTTTCGCCGGTTGTTCTTCGCTGTTCCATTTTCTTCGGGGAAAGGGGGACCTTAGGCTGTCCTTATGCGCCATCATTTTAAGCACTATTAACGTAACCTTCGGCTGAGCCTCGCCTACCGTCTATAATTTAAAACTGGCGTCAATAACCACACCCACGTAACCCCGGGTCATGTGTGTGGCTATCGAGTGCCCTTATGTTTGCCCCCCCTGGCCTCGTCGCCTTCCCCCCTGACGTGTTTGAGAAGCCGAGCTGATGCTCGTGCGTGAGGCTGCTGACTTGGACGAAGTTTAATGCGAGCTCTTTTTTTCCGGGAGCCGATGGATAATGCAAGACGGGAAATTGCCATCAGATCCAAAGCCCTCGCCCAATATTTCGGGAACTCCCTTCGGCTATCCAAACACGGCGATGGTTAAAAGACGCTAGAGGCTACTTCAAGTTCGTAAACCAAGAAGATATTGCGCCTTTCACCATAAGGAATTGTTTTTTCCCAGAAAGCAAATCGTTTTCCCTCGATCTACCGGGATGAAAGCTTTTTTTTTTGGCCACCGTGAAGATTTATTTCTATGCGCCTAACGATTTGAAAATATACGTAGCAGTTATCTTAACAGTATATTTTGCCTAAATTGCTTCAGTTTGAGATTCAATAATTTTATCCTGTTTTTAGGTTTTATAAATGGATATATTTGTCACTATTTGCTTCATCACTTATCATCCTCACTTATTTACTGGGAGTATTCATATTTGCGTCGTATGCTACTCCTCGAATGTTTTCCTCCGTGAATAAAATCATTTCCCGTAGCAGTATTTTCACTATTTAAAAAAACTATTAACACCTCACTTTAAGGGAGCTCTCTGGTCAACACGTGGTTTACTGAATGTGACACTACTGAAAATAACATTTTTCGGGCCCAATTCATATCCATATGACTGACATCGCGTGAACTGTTCCTCCTATGCGCGTATGCCTGAACCGCTAATCTTTTTTCATCCAACTGGGCTGAAAAATGTTATATTTAATTATAAACTAAGTTCATTTAAGGCTTCGAGACCCGATTAGCCATTCATTTGAGATCAAAGCCGAAAATAGTCGTTGCCCTGGATACCCTTTCCATGATTTTAAAGCGCGCTCGTCCGTCCTCGTTTGCTTAACCTTCTCCCGTTTCCTCGCAGTGAAATATTCGATAACGATCGTGACATGTGGTAGGGGACAGTTGTTGAATCACCTTCGCCGCGCCCCCCACCGTCTCTCATTGACTCTCTTGCCCATAACTTCCTCGTCATTGTCCCCGGCCGGAGGTGCACTGTGGGACATCATCCCATCAGGAGAAATTAGACCGACATTTGCATTGAAGGTCGAGTTTCCACAGTGCCCCTTTCAGCTCTTCCCGTTTTCGCGTGTCCCGTCACCCCTTTGATGAAGTTTCTGGGAAACGAACTGGTTTGCGTGGGCTGGGGGGGA